>OU898283.1:88675619-88965619 GCA_918026665.1 Diabrotica balteata
TTTAGAGTTCAGCAGTTAGACTTGCTCTAGGAGCATATTGTACCAGTCCTGTGGACGGTCTACTCTGTGAAGCTGGAGAGCCACCCTTAAACCTAAGAAGAAAATACTTAACTCTATCGTATGTCTCGAATATAAAATCTAACCCAAAAAATCCAGCTCTTCATCATGCTGTTGCTAACAGGTTCCAGGAGGTCTATTAAAAAATAAATACTGGTCCTGTACCTTTCTATGGACGAACTAATATATACTTATTGGATTTTAATATTGAACTACCTCCCATTTATCCTACCTGTGAAATAAACTTATATTTTTCTTGGGTTGTTCCCTCTCAGCTTTGTAACCTTAAACTTACAGCATATATCAAAAATAACGTGATACCTAATTTTTTTAAAACTCACCTTCTCACCGTCTCCTAAAACAAGTATTTTTACAGCAGAACTATTTGCCATCAATAAGGCCCTAAACATTCAACATTACAGCAGATTAAGTTAATTTTATACCGCATATACCAAAATAATTTGACAGTAGAGTTCCTCTGGATACCGTCACACGTTGGAATAGATGGTAACAAAAAGGCAGATAGTCTAGCTAGGTCCGTAGTAACCAATAAAACCGTACTTAAAGTCAAAATTGCACGATGTTTGGCAAAACCAATGGAATAGAAGCATCACTAAATTCATAGAAATAAAATCTTCTGTCCTTCCATAGAACTTCTGGCCTTCAAAGCGACAACATCAAGACCTAATAACACGTCTCAGATTAGGATATACTTCTACAACACATGAATGCTTGCTGAAGAGAGAAGAGGAACCTGTGTGTTTTGTTTGTGAATGTAAAGTGGCAGTGAAGCACATTTTGATACTGTCCAATATACTCAGTTGAAAGACTATATCACCACATTCCTAAAAGGAATCGCCCGTTATTCACTGTGGCCACATGGCCAGCCCATACCCAGTTCAGTCATGCTATGCACTCTATTGCATCTCTGACGCCTATCTTTCTTCTTATTTCTTCGTTTCTAACCCTGTCTCTGAGAGTCAGCCCAAGTCGCGAGCGTTCCATTCTTCTTTGGACTACTCTGAGTTTGGTTGCTATTTCCTGAAAGGTGTTTCGGCGCCGCAAGTCAGGACTTAAAATACACATCTAACCCTGTCTCTAAGAGACAGTCTAAGATATTCTTCCTTTTATCATTCTGAGTTTGGTTGCTGTGGCCTGAGTTAAGAAAAGTACTTCGTTAGTACACGTTAGTCAAACGTCTTCTTTTTCAAATAATTTGGCATGGCTCTTGAAGATGTCTAATAGATCTCTATATGCGGCCCATGCTAAAGTTATTCTTCTTTGCAGTTCAGCAGTTGGGTTGTCGTTGGCAATTTGGATTTCAGCGATTTCCTATATTAGCAAAAATGTTACTAACAGAATCGTAGAAAGAGGGTTTTGTCATTAATTCATTTAAAAATCGTTTCTTAATGGAAATTAAAGAAAGTGACGACATTCGATCTTGCAATCTCTTCTTTTAACATAAAAAATGCAGGAAGCCCTGATAATATTTGAAAAACAATTACACTCTTTAATATGTTCCACTGATTGCCGTAAAACCAAATTGAGCGCATAAGAATGCGCTCTTGATACTTATCTTTAACCAGTTTTTGTAGGCCGTTGTGTTGCTCACTCATTACAGCCGCACCATTTTAACTATGTGCAATTAGTTTATTTCCACACTGAAACTCATTTAGCGAACTGAACAAAATTTGGGGAACTCGGGAACCATACCCAGCCTTCCTGCCATTACAAATTCTTAAAACTTCTATCTCCTTACGAGGTAACTCTTCTACGACCGGAACCAGGTCGACGTGAGTATGTACCAGTCTCTATAAAGCGATGGAAAGCTCTCCGTACTGTAGTTCTCGGAATACCTAAGATTTCGGATACATTAACTTGACTTCTTCCGTCTTATAGTAATGCAATAATTCGAGGAACATCTATACTGTAAATAACACCATATTTTAACTATTCACTTGGTCGAAATCCACGTTTAAAATTCTAAATGTTTTCAACTAAATGAAGATAAACAGCGACTTCAGAAAACAACAACATAAATCTCAAAACTGTCATAAACAAGCATACATACAAGCAATATAATAATAAATGTTTAAACTTCTTCTTCATTGTCAAAAAACTGTCAAACTTAAAAGACGCTTTTTGAAGTTTCTTACAAATTTTTTGAGATTTAATCAGTATTAAATACAGTTCCGTAGTAGTGTTCATAGAAATTAGACGTGCAATAATTTACAATTAATATTGTGCTTTAAATTGTGAAATTTGTGGCGTTGGCTAACAACAATATCGCTTATTGAACCACCTACCGTATGAGTGTCAATAGCGGGGGGAGACCCCCTGACCCCAAAAAACCCTCAAAACCAGGTATATCTGGAAACATATTCGATAATCAAAGTGATGCCGAAATGGATCTTTCTGTAAGTACTCCAACACAAATAAATTTGATGAATAATGCAAATACAACCCTTCTGAATGAAACACAACAAAAAGTAACAAAACAGGTAAGACAAGCATTTTTATTTAATAGTAATGATCTAGGCCCATATCATGTATATATCGAGAATAGCTCTATGGAGTTTAAAGGTAAATTAAATCCTCTAAAGATTGGTGAAATTATTTTGTCTAACTTTCCTGAAGCAGACAATATGATTTCAAGTATAGACGCCATTGGCCGAAATAGAATTAGAGTCAAATGCAAAGATTATAAAACTGCTAATAACCTCATTAAAAACAAAACTCTAGAAATATTTCGTTTAAATAATTTAGATTTGTATATTCCAAAATTTATTTTACACAGACAAGGAGTTATTAGGGATATAGACGCAGATTTATCGGAAGAGTATATTAAAAATAGAATTAAACAGTATGATAGTCATTGCATATTTGAAATTGCAAATGTTAAAAGAATTACGCGTAAAGTAGAAAAAAATGTTAATGAGGAAAAAATTGTCGAATATGTCCCTACTAAGTCTTGTATTGTGACCTTTAAATCGCAAACTTTACCAAAATATATAGTAATCAATAAGGTTATTAAAGAAGTTGAAATATATAAACAGAAAGTTTTGTTATGCTTTAACTGTCTTAGATACGGCCACTTGAAAAATCAATGTAGGAGTCAGCCAAGATGTAACAGATGCCAAGAAAGGCATAATTCAAAAGATTGTACAAAAGTTGATTTCGAACACGTATGTTTTAGTTGTAAGGGGAAACATTTGACCACAAATCTAAGCGCATGCCCAGAATTCTCACGACAAAAGTTAATAAAAGAGACGATGGGTTTAACAAACCTTAATTTTTACGATGCAAATAAACAAGTCCCTAAAAATTCATATGCTAGTATTCTTAGGACCAATACAGTCAACAATGATACAAATTTTCCACAAAATTCACAACCTTCTACTTCCTCCCAGGGAAATAATTTTGCTAAATTTATATTTAATCCTTACACAAACACCAGTAGGCCAAATAAAAGGCAGAAACCAAATAATCCAGACTCAACTGATATAGCTAGAAAAGAAATAATATCTACAGTTTCCCCTCCAAAACATCCTGAGGGAATAGTTAAAAGTCAATTCTACCAAAAAAACTTAAACATTGCAGATTCACGGACAGAAGAATTAAATTCTTCTGTAATAAATGTCATTTTAGATTCGGTTCTTACAATTGTTAATTCAATTAAACAAAATAATAATTTTAATATTTCAAAAGCTGATGTAATTCAGATAATTAGTAACCATTTTAACCAAAATCTAACATCAAATTAGCAGACTTAAATAAAATAAATATTTTACAGTGGAACTGTCGTTCAGCAGTTGCTAATAAAGAGAATTTAGAATATTTACTTCATCAGAACCACATTACTATAGCTCTATTATCTGAAACCTGGTTCAAACGGGGAAAATATTATAATTTTAAAGAATTTAATTGTGTTCAAGCTGATCGCCCTGATGGATATGGCGGTTGTGCCATTCTTTTGAAATCCAACATAATATATGAAGAAATAAATTTTCAAAATACGTATTCGTTTACATATAAGTGTATTTCAATAAAAATTGCACATTTCAAGAAACCTTTACATATAATTTCTCTATATAATGAACCCAGGAACAAAGTTTTAATTCAGCAATGGATCAGTTTTTTAGAAAATATACCAAAACCATTTATAATTGGAGGCGATTTTAACGCACACAATTTGGCATGGGCTGCGAAGTTGATGATAGATTAGGTAAAGATCTTCTAGATGCTATAGAATACTGTAATTTAGAATATTTAAACGACGGGTCCCCCACTCTTGCTATTTCCAATAAACCTTCTGCTGTAGACTTAACCATTTGTTCCCGAGATATTGCCTCTCATTTTCGTTGGAATACTCTACAAGAACCTTATGGATCCAATCATGTCCCAATTATTTTGTCATCACAAAACTTCTCCGCAGCAAAAGCCACCTCCAGTAGAAAACATGGAATATGGAACCTTAGCAGAGCCAATTGGGTGATATATACCAGTGCTTTGAAAGCAATGAAAATACCATTAATCTACGAAGAATTATTAACAAATATAAACCAGGCAGCCAACGTCGCTATCCCAAAACATTCTTCCAATAAAGAAAAAAACAACGGTCATATTCCGAAACCATGGTGGAACAATCATTGTCAGTTAGCAGCTGAAAATAGAAAACATGCATTTATAAATTATAAACAGAATCCAACACTACAAAACCTAATGGAGTATAAACGACTAGATGCTATTGCAAAGAAAATCTTCAAACAGAAGAAAAAGAAGAATTGGATTGAATTTGGCGAAAGTCTAAACTCAAGAACACCAATAAAAGATGTCTGGCGAAAAGTTAATTGTTTTAAAAACCGCAAACAAGCCAACAAAGTACCCATTGATCCAGAAGATAGATGGTTGCAGGAATTCCATAGAAAAATTGCCCCTGCATGGGTTCCAAATGACGACACTGTACAAGAATATATCCAAACGGTACCCAGACAAAATCACAATTTTGACGAAAATTTTCATTTATGGGAATTGCATCGAGCCCTTGAACAAAGAAATAATACTTCTCCAGGTATTGACAATGTGTCATACTCACTGTTATACAACTTACCTATAGAATATAAAAATTCACTAGTACACATTTTCAACAATATTTGGACAAATAAGACACCAGTACCGAATAGTTGGAAAGAGTACCTGATAATTCCGATTTAAAAACCTGGCAGACGAGAACGTGATCCAAGTTCTTACCGACCTATCTCCTTATCTTCATGTCTTTTAAAAACATTTGAGAGAATAATTAAAAATAGATTTAAACATTGGCTAGAACACGATGGTATACTTTCAAGTTCCCAATATGGTTTTCGCAAGTCTAGGTCCACTCAAGATGCAACTACAGCTCTAGTTACTTCAATTCAGCTTATTTTTACGTCAAATAAGTCTACAGCAGCTGCGTTCCTTGACATTTCTGCTGCTTTTGATAATGTCAATTTAGACATTCTTTACCGAAAAATGTTGTATATTGGAATCCCTAGATCATTTGCCCTCTTTTTAAAATCTTTATATTCTAACAGACTAACTTTTTTAAAAATTAATAATGAGGAATTTTCATACCCCCGACTAACCAATATTGGATTGCCACAGGGGAGTATTTTAAGCCCGATTTTATATATCCTGTACAACATAGATCTTGAAGTTAGTATACCCAACCATACAAAAATTCTTCAATATGCTGATGATGTTGTTTTATATACAGCAGGAAAATTGTTAAGTACCTGTGAGGATAATTTGAAAGCCACATTAGAAATCGTAAATCAGTACTATGAAGAAATAGGATTATCAATTTCTGACACAAAAACTGAGGTGTGTTACTTTTCACAAAAACATAGAGTTCCACAAGGCAATCTTAATGTGGGAAAATTTAATTTTCCTATAAAAAACTGTATTAAGTATCTTGGTACCTATTTAGACAGAAAATTATTATGGAAAGATCACATTTATCAAATTGTTAAAAAATCAGAAAATTCATTAAACATTTTAAGAGCTTTCTGTAAAACAAATTGGGGAGCAGACCCAAATATTGCTTTGATGTTTTACCGTAACATGATCAGGCCAATTTTCGACTATAACTGTCATTTATTTGGATCAGCGACCAATACACATCTAAACAAACTTGAAGTTCAAAAAAATAAATGCCTGAGATTATGCCTAGGTTATTTAAAATCCACTCCAGTCCAAATAATGGAAATTGAAGCGGTAGAACCTCCATTGCATTTACGCCGCCAATTCCTTAGCGACAAATTTACAGTCCGAATTATGTCCAAAAATTGTAAATACCGGCAAGATCTTAATGAGCTATCAGTTTTAGACCTCACTTATAGATACTGGAGAACTAAAAAATCTATACCTTTGGTAGAAAGCTATCTAAGTACGATTAAATATAACGATATTCTCTATACAAGCCAAATTCCGCCCTACTACGGTGAAATGGCAAAAACACCATTTTCTAAAAAGGTTAAAATATGTTACTTAAACTCACATTTACTCCCAAATATGTTTGATATAATTATTAAAGAAAAATGGATAAACTATCAGTACATTTTTACTGATGGGTCAAAAGATGCAAATGGAACGGGCTGTGCAATGTTCCACGAAAATAAAAATTACCATCACCAGTATAGCTTACCCAGTGAATGCTCAATATACACAGCAGAAATGATGGCAATAATGTTTGCTCTTCAGTATGTAGTACTGAAGCCGTCTAGCAACTAAGTTATATTTACTGACAGTAAAAGTGTGGTCGACAGATTCAACAACATTCAAACAGCCAAACATATAAACCACATTGAACTGAAAATTCTAAAAATTCTTTCTGAAACTATACAATTAGGACTAAATGTAATAATTACATGGATCAAGGGCCATTCAGGACTAAAAAGCAATGAGATCGTTGACAATTTAGCTAAATCAGCATATATGCTTGGAGAAAAAGTAAACAAAAATTTAATTCCAGCGACAGATATTGACACCGTTAGTAGACAAAAACTTAGAAATAATTGGCATTTACATTACAGAGAATGTAAGACGGGCTTAAACTTTTATCATTGTAACACTAGGATACCCTCAAGAAGATGGTTTTACACAGAATCTAATCGACATTTTATAAAGACCATTAATCGGCTGAGAGCAAATCCATGCTCTTACGCCATCTTACATGAATGGAATCGGCTTATCAAATATACTCCCAATTGTACTTGCGGCAAAATAGGCGATCTAACATATTAGAATGTGATTTACAAATGAATAATATAAACGAACTTTATAAGGAATTACTAAATTCTAAGTGTTGTTTTCCAATAAACCTTAATATTTTACTATTTTCAAATAATATGGAAATTCTTCATTGCATTTACAAACATGTTAAAATATGTAAATACAAGTTGTAAGTAGTATATAGTCATAATCTGTTAATATGGTTTGAAAAAAAAAAACAAAAAAAACAAAAAAAAAAAACAAAACAAAAACAAAAAAAAACGTATACCACAAATTAATAAAAAAAAAGAATTAAGAAAATAGAAATAGAACAAAAACAAAAGATAAATACAAAAAAAATACCAAAAAAAAAGAAAAAAACAATACAAAAAAAAACCAAAACAAAAAAATTAAACAAAAAAAAACAAAAAAAAAGAGAAACCAAAACAAAAAAAACAAGAAAACAAAAGAATAAAAAAACACAATAAAAATATATCAAAACAAAATTTATGTATCTATAAAAATATTAGGTATATGTAGTAATAACATTGATAACTGATAAGAAAATTTTGACTATGAATCTGCAATCTATAATAATTAAAATTCAGTCGATTTTAACAATCAACACAAACACGTCTGGCTAATTGACTCTGCCAAAGCCATTTTTCAGAGAAAAAAAACTTCTTCTTCGTGCAACTAGGATTACTCCTGTTTGTCTGCCTCTTATTCTGTTTCAGTCGTTGTTGACTGTACATTATCTTTGCACCTTTTTGGCGGCATTCCAACAGGTCTTAGGCTATACAGTTTGTTGTTTTTACAGATGTTCGCTAATCTATCTGATCCCATTCGGTTTACATGTTCGTTCCAGTTTTTTTTCTTGTTTTTATCTACCTGTTAATATTTTGAATTTTGGATTATTCAAGTATACTTCTGTTGGTTTGTCTGTCTTTAATGCTATGCCCGCTATTGATCTTAATACTTTTATTTCAATATTGTTGATTTGTTGTTTCGTCTTTCTTGTATAGGTCCTGGGCTCCCCTGCATATGCTAAGATTGGTCTTACTGTTTTCTTGTAAACTTTCATTTTGCTTTCCGTGGTCAGATATTTGTTTCTCCATGTGGTTTTTCGGAGGCAACCACTTACTCTTGCCGCTTTTGATGTTTGCCTTGTGGTCTCTGTCACTAGTGATCTCTACTCCTAGGTAATTGAATTTCATTACTTGGTTTACAATTTTGCCATCTTTTTCTAGTTTGCATCTACGCGGCTCTTTACTGATCACTATACATTTAGTTTTTTCTACTGATATTCTCAAGTTTGTTTGCTGTGATATTGAAGGTATGGAGCTGCCTTTGTAGGCCATCTTCGTTATCAGCAATTAGTACTGCATCATTGGCATACCATAGTATCATGATTTTAGGCGCTCCCATGTGGTATCCGTGTCGTTTTCTTACTTCGTGAATTATTTAATTCATCACCATATTGAATAAAAATGGGCTGAGTGAGTCTCCTTGGCGAATTCCTCCTTTTAATACTATGGATTCTGTTTCTCCTGTTGGCATTATAACTCTGGTCTTGTTGTTCTTGTTAATTTTATTAATTGTACTTATTATCTGATGGTCTATTTGTTCAGCTTGTAATAAATATAAGATGTCAAATATTTAAACTGAGACGCAATATAAAACATTGCATAAAAGTTCCAATGAATTTTTATTTTCGGAAATTTATAGGGTGGTCACTTTTTTGCCGTTCAGTGTATAATATGATTGATTATTTTGCGTCAACTACATCATGTTTTAATAATGGATATCGAAATCTAATCAACTTATCTACATATTTCCGATTCGCCCTGTATATTCTAAAATATTCAAGGGTACTTTAATTTCATCTATTTTATTTATCGACTTCTTATATTCGACCATCAAGACTTCTTCAAATTCCTCTTTGTGTACCCTGTTATCGACCTACATAGATATTTCCACCCTGTAAATTAAATATATCAATTTTGCCTTAAAGTACAGGCTAATTTTAGGGCCTGTTTTCGACCTTTTTTTATTGTTTACTAGTTTTGCAAATTCGAAAAATAAAAAATGTTTTACAACGGACTATTAAAAAAACCCTTCAGTGAGAAGTCGTAAAACACCATGTCCACCATTGCCGTTTATTATACCATGGTAAAATACAACAATAAATAAGACAGATGTGTAAAAAGGTTTGGTTTAAATTATTCTTTACTATTTTTTAGAACCATAGAAAAAAACTCTGAATGGGTTGTAATGCCTCTTCAAAGTCATTCTGTAAGTAATAAACTCTGTAGCAGAAGTTAGGGGTATAAATGTAGCTAAAAATTAAATAAATAATAATTAGACTTCGGCAAATGTGCAAATAAAAATGTAGAAAATATGCGCATAAATATGCACGTGTTCACCCGAAAATATGCAAATATTTTACAAAATATGCATATAAATAAATAAAAAAATCGTAAAATAGTAACAATTTTATTTAACAAAAAAAAGTGTACATAACTAAATATTTCCTACTATTCATTAAGATTTACATTTATTTTAAGTAACTACATCATTTTTAAGTATGAATAAACTTATTTAGAATTATGGTAACAATAAATGACCAAGTGGTGTTCAAAATTTTCTAACAAAAACTTGTGGCTTCTGTCTGAGTACATATATTTATATATGGAAAAACTTCGTTCAACATCAACTGATGTAACGGGAGCATTTTTCAAACTAATCAAAACATTTGGTTCTAAATTAATTGTTTCCGAAATATTTCCAGCTAGAACACTGACTACTTCAGATAGAATATGGTAACCTTTATTTTTTTCCATAGTAGCTTCAATTTTTTTTAAAATATCTTTTCCAATATTACCCCTAACGTTCCGACAATATGACGCAAATTGATTGGGAACTTTCATCTGTTAACGTATCAATTATGTTCTTTATTTTAACAAAATGATTTGCATAAAAATTAGCTGCTTCTAACCATGTTCCCCATCGCGTTAAAATAGGTTGTGGTGGAAGAGGAATGTTAGGTAGCATTTCTTTATAAAGTTGAATTCTTATAGGAGATTTAAGAAATACTTTTTTGACACTGGATATCATGGTATTTACAAGAGGAAACTTTTTTCGTATTTCCTCTGCAACTCTGTTTAATCCATGCGCTACACAAGTAACATGTATTAAATCTGGGAAAAATATTTTTAAATTTTGTCCTGCTTTCACCATATAAGGAGCAGCATCCGATAAAATAAGCAGTAATTTATTAGAAGAAATGTTGTCGGAAGAAAAAAAGTTGCTAATGTTTCTTGCATAAAACGCGAAATTGTTAAAGCATTTGTTTTCTCAAGTTGCTGGCATGAAATAAGATGAGATTTTGGTAAGGTATCTTCTTTAAGAACACCAATCAATAAATGAGCAATATACTTTCCTGAGGAATCAGTGGTTTCGTCTACAGATATGTAAAAATAATTATCTGCAATTTCTTCCTTAATATTAATTAACACCGACGAGTATAGCCCGTTCACATTATTTCTTTTTAGAGACCGATCACTTGGAACATTAAGTTTGCAATATTTTTTTAGAAACGAACTAAAATTTACATTTGCTAATTTTGAAAGCGGTATGTTTGCAGACACTAATGCGCGACAAAAGTCTTCATTAAAAGTTTCTTGCTCATCTAATTTTTTCTAATTTTTTTGAAGTCGATTGGAAACATTTAGCCATTGAAGTTTGATGTTTTCCTCCTATTTTTCCTTTTTTTGCAATGTGTGAAGCAGTTCTCACATGTTGGTCTATCTGAAATTTCTTCTCACATGCTATCTATAAATAAAAATAAAAACCTTTATTTTAACCCAACCTTTAAAATATAAAAATATACAAGGTGTTTTTGGTTAATCAAATAACTGGTTTGGAAAAAAAAACACTCGCTAACTTATTTTCAAAATTCAACAAAAGTTTTTTTTTTGTTAATTCAATTACAATAAAAATAATTGTGTTTTCGAATAGCTGACTTCATAAAAAAAAGAAAAGGTGAACAATTTTTCTAAATACACACCATTGTATTGTACCATGGACAATTTTTTCTCACTAAAGGAAGCTATTTTTCATTTAAAAACAACCTACGAGTACTAAATTTCAAGTAAATACGTTTATTGGTTTTAAAGTTATTGTTGTTATTAACTAAAAGAATTTAATTTTTTTAAATTTTAACACCCTGTATCTCGAAAAGTAAATAAGTTTGACCCCTCATTAACTATATCGTTTTGTTCAATTTTTCGAGAAGTATCTACAGTCAAACGTTGTAAGTGTCATTTGGAAACACCCTGTATGTATGAAATATTAGATATTTAATAGAAAATATTAGATACTTACAATTTTGCCACAGACTGAACAGTAGATTTTTCCCATATCCATAGACAGCTCTTTATAAGGTTTAATCCAAGTTGAAGCATTGGTTGTTTTAGGCATTATAAAATCACAATCTTCCTTTTTGTTACGCACAACGAGTGTTTACGCTTTGAATATCAAAACAAAAATTATTTACAAATCTGAGCATCAAATTAGAAATGTTTAGGTACCTAATTCAATAAACTGGGAGATTTTGGAAAATCCCTAAATTAGGAACAAAACTATTAGCCGTTTACCTGCTGTTAAGATACAATAAATTGTAGATAGATATGGGGATTAGATCATAAAATGCAAATGAGCGAACCCTTAGCGATTATCCAATAACTGAATGCCTCAGTGACCGAGACTTTCTAAGAATGTTGAGGGCTACTTAAATTGATCTTCTTTGAAATTGTAAATGTTTTGTACCTGTAGAGATTACGTACTTAGATCATTTCTTGATTAAAATGACTACAAAATTTTATAAAAGAATTGAAATAAATTGGTATGTTTAAAAATTTTCAAATACAGTATAAAAATCTGAACTTTTATGCACTTTATGCAAACTTTTATACAAATATGCCAAAATATGAAATATGCATATTTGCCCAAGTCTAATAATAATACAATCAAATTGTGCACCTCTGTATAAACCACGCAACTTATCTACATCAACAATTACTTAATATTTTTTTTTTTGTTTTAAGTTTGTTTATTCAAAGAAATAAATAATTAAAATAAAATATCAACGAATTGTTTAGTCCATGTTTTAATTTTGTTGCAATAAACAAAGCTTTAACTGATTTAGTTAGTAGTAATAATATGCCTGTAAACCAAAAGACCTGTGGGGACGCTTTAAAATGTTGCCAAGTCGAAGGTGCCAAT
Source organism: Diabrotica balteata (assembly GCA_918026665.1). Taxonomy (NCBI): domain Eukaryota; kingdom Metazoa; phylum Arthropoda; class Insecta; order Coleoptera; family Chrysomelidae; genus Diabrotica; species Diabrotica balteata. Next base: position 88,688,214 of record OU898283.1, read on the forward strand.
ATTTTCAATGTTTCGCAAAGTGTTACTTTAGACTTGCCTCTAGATTTCGGAACACCGGAAATGTTGCTGAACGACAAGAACAGGTCGGCCTAGGATTACCACGGCTCGAGGTGACCGATATGTTTCACAAACTGCGCCAAGGGAGACTTTTTTATTGCATGAACACTGTCACAGCGCCTTCAAGATGCCACTAAGGTACCAAGAAATCAAAGATGCGACAGATTGTACATCCCTCTAGAGGTGGTGGTATTACGGTTTTGACTGGAATCTGTTTCGATAGAAGAACAGATCTCTACCTTTTCCAGGACACAGAATGTTCTAACATACAGATGGGATATTATTGAGCATATTTGCAGCTATTGGGGACCAGTTTGTTTTTCTCGGTGATAATAGTCGATCACGTAGATCTGCAGTTGTCGAAGAAAGTAGAGATTTGCGTAAAATTCTTCATTTGGCATTATCCCCCGCGCTGTGCAGACCTCAATCTTATTGAACATAATTGGGACATGCTACAAAGTAGGCTGAGAGATCACGTATCCCCTACGCAGACCCTTTAGCAACGTCGAGAACTGTTACTACAGTTATGGGGAGAAACTTCTCAAAAATCTCTTGATCATTTAATAGATAGTACAACTTATTTCTACAGACGCAGATAATACTCCAAGAACTCCATACTACCACAAAAAGAGTTGGTCTTAAAATAAATTTATCAAAAACACAATTTATGACAAATTTAGTCCACAACAAAAACATCTCAGTAGAAGACAAAAATATTGAGTAAGTTGACTCCTATAAATACTTGGGCCATGAGATTAGAATAAGTTGAGCCAACCAAACAATCGAGCTGAAATGAAGAATAAACCTCGCTTGAGCTGCATTTGGAAATTAGAATGATATTTTTAGGTATATGATTCCAATGTGTCTGATATTAAAAATTATTTAATCAGTGTATTTTGCCAGTGATGACCTACGGCGCAGAAACCCTAACACTCACAAGAGCAACAGTAAGTAAACTACAAGTTGCGGAAAAGGCAATGGAGAGAATCATGTTAGGGATTTCTCTACGTGATAGAATACCCAATGCTACTGTACGCAAAAGACCTATGTTTTGAAATTCGGACGTATTCACCAACTTTTAAATAGGTAAAAAAAGAAATAAATAAGACTTACTCACAATCAGTTTAATTTAACTACCTGGACGACCGGTTTTGCTTTCTACAATTTGCAAAACATCTTCAGGTCAGTGGGTACAAAGTGAATTAAATGCTGAAATAATAAAACCCATATTAGGGTGTTGTCTTATAAAGATAAACACAAAGATAAAATAATATATTTTTTCTACTCTCTTACTAGTAAATTATATATTACCTACTATTTGGATGCTAAGTAAATGCATCATATCAGATACTGACACGTAATGACTAGCACGTAATAAAAAAAATTACGCTTCAGTTTTATAAAAATGTGTAATATCACATAAGCCTCGTAAGTCAGTTGGTCGAGTTACCATGGAAACGAATTAACAGACGTTATTTTGACAGATTAAAAATTATTAATCTGTCAGTGTAAATATAGTGGTAATTTAATTTTTATTTTTATAAGCGAAAATAATGGTAGAAAAAGTATAGTATACAACTTGAGTTGTAAGCTTATTACCTGCTTGTAAAATTACTGCGCTCGCCGCTACGCGGCTCGCGCGCAACTTTTTTACTTGCATGTAATAAGCTTCTTACAACTCTCGTTATGTAATATACTATTACAGTAATTATGCCAATATTACATGTCTGTAGTTTTTAATATGAATAAACTGTTTAAACAGACAAAGTTAGACCCACAAATTGGTTCAAAATAGTCTATTGAATTGTAATAAATTAGTAAATAAACAAAGCATTACTTACATGCCGGTACAAGATTTATTTATGATTGGGAGAACATAGTTCAAACTATCCTGTAATTGCTGATAATGGGGATCTTCAGTTTTTTTTACTATCATTAATAAATCTTGTACCGGCATGTAAGTAATGTTTTGTGTATTTACTAATTTATTACAATTCAATAGACTATTTTATACCAATTTGTGGGTCTTACTTTGTCTGCTTAAACAGTTTATTCATATTGAAAACCACAGACATGTAATATTGGCATACTTAGTGTAATTTATATTATTTTATCTTTACATTTATCTTTATAAGACAGCACCCTAATATGGGTTTTATTATTTCAGCATTTAATTAACTTGGTACCGACTGACCTGAAGATGCTTTGCAAATTGTAGAAAGCGAAACCGGTCGTCTAGGTAGTTAAATTAAACTGATTGTAAGTCTTATTTATTTCTTTTACAAGCAACACATTCACCAACTTTTAATTTACTTTTCCTGGGATCAATGGTTTTAGGGCAATTTAGGCAGTTATATTCTAAGCATTTTTTTCATTGACGTGGCTAGGTGCAAAAACCTGTAGTTAAATGTTTAGTATTATTGTATTTTTTTACAATATCAGAAAGATTGGTTACCCATTTATAAGACTCCTGTAAACTAAACTTCTTCCACAACATTGATTTTATGGTTTGTACCACTTTTTTCCGAGATACTTGCCTTTAGATTGGAAAATGCACTGTAGTGGTTAATATTGTGTGATTTCATAAGAGAGTTAAAATCAGTCTGAAGATTTTTTGGAAAAACTGACATTTTGTTCAAGATTTTGGACACTGCCATTGAAATTTCTTTTCCTATTTTTCGTTTAACCGGCTCTGCCCACACAAATTTACTAAATGTATTTATAACAACAAGAATATATTGGTATCCCTTATTCACTTTGGCATATGGAATCATTACGGCTAAATCTGCTTGAAGCAAATCATGTAATCTTTTTATGATTACATGTCTTCTTCTATAATTTTCTTGCTGGTCTATGTATCTCTTCAATTACTTGACTTTTAGGACATTTTTTTCTAAAGGACATTGGATAGTTATATGCACTAATACGTTGGAATGAGTGCCTAATTTAAATGAAATCTTATCATCCTTCTGAAACGTTTTACCTATTAATTCATACTATTTATACTGTACACTTACTGGGGCGTCAAATGCATAATGTTGTATGCTCTCTATTTTTCCATTTACGGAGAAGACATAATAGTATAGTTTAAACAAGATCCTATTGTGTTATCCCGTGGGAACTTTATTGCTAAAATGTAAAACCCATTTTTTTTGGTTTTTAATATCTTTGTAAGGCAAAATCACTTGGTCGTCCAAAAATCGTAGTGGGAGGGGGGTGGTGGGGAGCCTTACAAAAAAAAATACAATTATTTTTTTCCATCGTTTTTCGGATGTACAATCCAATGTACAATAACATTCATTCATCAAATTTGCATACCCATCTGGACATTAGAAATATTTTTATTTTATTTATAAAAATACGTCAAACCATTGCCTTCATACAAAATCACTTGTTCTGAAAACCCGTATTTTTAAAATCTTTTACCTCGCTCTACCTCGAAAAATATTGGGTTTAGCAAAAAATTACTTTCTATAAACATTATCGAACCAAAAATCAGAGAACACGTGGTTTTTTTTAGAATTTCGATTGGATAATTAGTTTAAGAAAAAATTAAATAAATCGAACGGCATGTCACGACTGACAGTGCTGAACGCAGAGATGCGAGGAAGGGCGAGATTCCTGTGCCAAAGTCAACCGCAAATCGACTCTATTGATGACGGTGTTGTTATGGTCGTTTTTTCATTGTGATGCTGATTATAAGGAGGATGAATAGGTACTGCTAGAGTAATAGTGACTTCTTTGGCTCGTTTTGTTGTCAGAACACTTTTAGAATACTGTATGTGTTAAGTGATAAAATATATAGTAGTATTTATGTTATCATAATAGGTATTGTTGTAAATCTTTAAGGTTGGATACTTATATTACTATTATTAAATTATTAATATTATCCAGATTTAGCCATACGACTTGCACTCCCTCAAAGGGGAAAATTCGCTTATCTCAGATACTTACAATATCAAAAGGATTGAGCTCTGGTGGGACTCTTTCTGTGTTATCGAGCCCTAGGTGACTTAGTATGTAGAGGTATCCCGTATCCCCAAAAATGTTCGTACATATTATTGTTATTATTATAAAGCTTACTAAGGACTTACTAAAGTGGTTAAAGTTCAAAAGCTTGGAATATACACATCTAAAATGGCATCGGTTTTCCTTGGCAATACATTTCTGATTCAAGAATAAAGGATAGTAATAAAAACAATTAAATCTATGTACTTACCTATTTCTTACTCACTAGATATCTTATGTTAGTTGTCTTATTCTAAGTCAGATTCTTCAGTATTCTCAGAAGAACTAACATCTACGGTTAAAATTGTTTCACGTATATTACCTTTATTGCATGCCATACCAATGCATTTGATCTGTTTGCTTTTACACGAGCATTATGGCCCTGTACAGTCTGAAAATTATAAAAAAAAAAGCTAATATAATTATTCTTCACATAAAAAGGCAAAAGTTGACTCACCTTTTTTACATTTACAACTATTCAGAATATATGTATCTTTCGTCAACATGGGTTCCGTGCTTAAAACTGGTACCAGCTCTCCATTTTGTTTACTCCAGCCACTTAGCAACGGATTTGGCAGACATGGTCTTGGTGTCGCACTACATAGCCATATTTTCGTCTGGAAGTGTATACGAAGGCAGTGTTGCCTCAGACTGTCTAAAGTAGGAGGCAGTTTATGAATAGGTTTCGTAGTGGCCAAAATACCTCTTAGAGTATTAGTACACTTAATATTGTCGTTAGGTGTATAAAGAAGAATAACAGATTTAACAATATCATATCATCGAAAACATCTTTGCTCAAATATTCTTCACTTCCCACTCTAGATAGGAGACTATAATTTAATAGAAATACCTTCCAATATGAAAGGCTGGTCAACATTTCCTTAGGGAGTAATCCATAGTGAGTTCGTGAATACCTATAAATCTTTCGTTGTCCTTTGTTCCAACCCTCATCTAAACTTCTGGAGTTGAAAGGTCTTTAAAATGGGCACATCGGTAACTTTACAGTCGACTATACATTTTGTATATCCCTCCATTTTTGCTGACAGAATGTGTAATATTATTCTGGTATCGGCCTCTTTATGTGATGAGACTAATATTTCAGAATTCAAACCAAAATTTGTTTTGTAATGTAAAACGTCGCAAAATCCTCTGCTGGATACGAAGTGAGCGGTACAATTTGTTAAGGAATATTTAACTAGCTGATTGCTTACGAAGTGTGTAAGCTGGTTTTTATTAAAAACTCAATATAATGAATTCCATTTTTGAGGTAATACTGTATCCGGACCTTCAATTAACCGTTGTATTGATTCAATTTTGGCGCCTCTCTTTTGTTTCGTGCAGTTTTTTATGGAAGATTCCTTGTAGTGATCCAAAACAAAATCGATCCTTTCAACGCTGTAGGGGTTCTTGAACACTATTGATTTCAAAATTCTTGCATAGTCGTCAAATGTTTTGGCATTTAATGGTTTGCCAACGGCTTGAATCAATCCCATACCATCAAAAATGTGACACGTTTTGTGATTTTGTAACAACTGTAAACTGTTCTATTATAGAACCTAAGGCAGATTTATTTTATGGTATCGATAAAACTCCTGCTGGTACAAGTGACATTGGATATGCTGTCAATTCCTATTTGAAAATATCCTCATAATATTTATGTCTCTTTCAATTGCCTTGGTTGCTAGTATTTTTTGTAAAAATTCTTGCTCAGCTTGAATAATTTTCTTCTTTTCAGAGACAGTTTTATAGGTATCTGCGCGACGAAGTGTTGGAAGATTATTCTCTTTTCTATGCTGATAAAAATTGGGAGTTCCAACAGTAACAATAAATTTTGCTAGGCTCTCTCTTTCATTCTTTTTTTTGTATATTTAGTAAGGATGTTTGAACATTTGGTGATGCAATCTCATTAGCTGAAATTACGAGAAGACGATCTACGCTTTTTAAAAATACATTAAATCGTAAAAACTGATCATGTAGTTTTTGTACAGAATATTCATCAATTTTCATCCGTTTTTTTTTCTACTTTCTACGTTTTGACTTGAGTGGTTGCTTAGGTCTCATGATGCACGAAATTCATCTACCATCATGCCAATCATATTGTAGCTTAAAAACCATTCGTCTAGTTTTGTGCTGGTTTTAGTAAATCACACGATTCCTCCTGCATCTTTTGAGTTTGTATTTATGTGTTTAAAGCTATATCTACAAATAGTTATGTAAAAGTTTCTGTTCAAACTTTTCACAACAAAATTTCCTCTAATAAAGTCTTCATGAAATTCTGGATACTTATTAGCAAATTTGTACATGTCCAACAAATATAATGTTCCCCAAAAAGAATAGTTCACATGGCCAAATGCAAAGAAGTAAGGATGCATTTTTCGAAAACTAGAACAAAAATGTATTCTCCAGTTTCCGCGTCCTTTAACAAACTGAAAAGGAAATGGACTTTATGGAAAAAAACATGCCTTAATCTGATTTTTGACTCAAGTTCACTGTCAGACCTGCTGCTTTTCGTTAAATCCGTTTCTAGATGAAAAAAATATTTACTTTAATATTAAGTATATATTTAATATTTTTATTATAGCAATAAGCTAATTAATAACTTTTAATAATTTAAAACTTTTAATATTAAAAATCTCAGCTCAGTGGATTTCGCGCTATTAGTAAAAAATAATGCACAATGATGCACTTTCGCAATAGAATATACAACACAACAGCGTTTCAATGTAAAATCGACCCTAACAACATCGCCATCACTAGAGTCGATTTGCTTTGACTTCAGATTAGAAATCTCGCCCTTCCTCGCATCTCTGCGTTCAGCACTGTCCGTCGTGACATGCCGTTCGATTTATTTAATTCTTTCTTAAACTAAGTATCCAATCGAAATTCTAAAAAAAACCCACGTGTTCTCTGATTTTTGGTCTATAATGTTTATAGAAAGTAATTTTTTGCTAAACCCAATATTTTTCGAGGTAGAGCGAGGTAAAAGATTTTAAAAATATGGGTTTTCAGAACAAGTGATTTTGTATGAAGGCGCTCCGTATACAACAATGGTTTGACGTATTTTTATAAATAAAATAAAAATATTTGTAATGTCCAGATCAACATGAAAATTTGAGGAATGAATTTTCGGTTATCGTAGATCCGAAAAATGACGAAAAAAAAATTAGCACTTTTTTTTTGTAAAGCTCCCCACCACTCCCCTCCCGCTACGATTTTTGGACGACCAAGTGATTTTGCATTAGAAAGATATTAGAAACGAAAAAAAAATAGGTTTTACATTTTAGCAACAAAGTGCCCACCAAAATCTATTCTAGAAGCCTTTTGCCAGTCTATTTACTCTACTATAAGCTGCTCCATCGTTTTTAAGAACGTAGTATTCTTTATTCAAATTTAATTTTTTTCTCCTCTTAGTGTCAAAACGAATGTACTGTAAAATATAGAAGAGTCGCAAACAAAGTATAGTTTACTCGGTTTTGTTGATTCTTTACATGATTTCTTTACATCTATTACAGAAAAATACTAATAATACCATGGAGCAAGTATTGGTTTTATAAGATGTGCCCCTCTACCCAACGTACTACTTACTAAAGGTAATTTCTGCAAACATATGATCTTTATATCCACACTTCCGCGACCCACTTTTTCCGCATTTGTTCATTGCTACCAGCATGAGTAGTTAATTAAGTTCCTTTTCAGTCTCTTTCACTTATTACAAGCTGCAAAGTTTATACAAGTAGCCATCGGCAAAATAATAATTCTTAAAGGTGCACAACCACTTTCATTATTTTCATATATCATTATTGCAGGCTGCAAAATTAATGCAATTTATCTTTAGCTCTATAGAACTACACAATACTAATTGAAAGACAAGTTGTATATCCACTTACTATCCACTGTATCACCATATCACTATAATATTAATTTAAAATACGGGGTGCATAAGTAATTTATGTTCTGGAGACGAGACATTTATACCCATATATTCAACTACAAAATGTATAAAAAATTAACATGTGCTCTTGGTTACAGAGCAGCTGGTGGAATTTTTTTGTTGCAACCACTTCAATTAGTGCAGACTGCATCTGTACCACTATTATACAAAATATTAATTTAAAATACAAGGTGTATCAGTAATCATATTTTGGTTACAAAGCAGCTTGTATAAGGTGGCATTTTCTTTGTTAACATAAAGTATTCAAAAGTTTAGTGTTCCGTCTCATTATAATTTAGTTCATATTATTTTTCGATTTTATTTTATTTCGATTCATAGTTGTAATTTTTAAAGTTTTGGGTAAATTTTAGTTTCCAGAAATCTATTAGAAGATTAAAATATTTATTAGTTTTAGATATTTCTGGGAAAAATTTGTCCATTATAATCCCTCCCTATAGAAAGTATGTTTCCGGTAAATCCGGGCGGGCATGTTTTCAACCCTGAAGTACCTGAGGGTCTTAAAAGTACCCTTGTTTTGGACGCTGACGGAAGTATTATCGCATGTACCAGATATTAGATATAATTAGGGTTTAATGATAATCATTGAAATTTACTTAGTTACTAGTTATTAGTTTGTCAGAGAATAGTGAAAAGTGAACATGGAAATTTCAACGTTAGTAAGTAATCGTGGTAAAATTTTGCTCAAAGTGAACAGTTTTACTTTTTCTCAAGATAAAATACTAAAATCGGGAGAAACGTATTGGAGGTGCGTAAAACGGTCGTGTAAAGCGAAGATATTCACGAAAGGGCCAGAAAAGTTAGTGATCCGAAGTAATCTAGAACATAATCACGAGTGTGATATCAAGACGCTTAATAGACAGATAATAGACGTCTGTTGAAGACGTTAATTTAATACGAAATCAAATATACAGTGAACGGCGAATGTCTCAACCGAAACTGCCCAAAAGTAAAGAAGAAACTATTGCTGCGGTAAATATTATGAATATCAAAACACTTAAAAACGAGAATTTTATATTTGCGGTTGAACTAAGTTCTAACATTATCATCTTCTCGTGTAACACTAACATGCGTTTTCTGTGCGGCAGTGAAACGATTTATATGGACGGTACATTTAGTTACTGTGCTCAATATTTCAAGCAATTTTTTACCGTACATGTATTTATCAATGGACATTATATACCATTGTGTTTTTGTTTACTTCCCGACAAATCGGAAAAAAACTATATAAAACTATTTAATGTTTTGAAACTCAAATGTGAAGTAATTGGTTTAAAATTCAATCCAAAAATCATTTTCTCCGATTTTGAAATTGCTATCCACAATGCTGGGCGTTTTGAATTTCCAAATCTGCACATTAAAGGGTGCCGTTTTCATCTTATGCAAGCTTGGTATCGTAATATCGGTGGTTGTGGCTTAATTCGGGAATATAAATTGGCAGACAGTGAAATATCTAAATGGCTGAAATATATTTTTGGGCTGCCATTTTTACCTCCCTCAGAAGTCGAAGAATCTTTCATATATGATTTTATGGCTATTCAACCAAAAGATTCAAAAATTGAAAAGTTTTGTTCAACTACATTGACGACCACGCAACATTTCGCTTTTTCGCGTTTGCATTTCGCAACACTCGCGGTTTAATGATAATTTTTACCATGCTCATCCAAATATTTTCCATTTTATTGATGTTTTAAAAAATTTTTAAACTGAAACTTACATTAAAATTAATAGTGTCTGTAATAGTTAAAGTAATAGACTTAAAGATCCAAAGAGTAGAAAAAAAATTATGTTCGTTAGAAATAGGATACATGAGTATCAAACTAACTGTATCGATCGATTCCATTTCGTAAAATGTATGTCGTATTTATTTCAAAGTGACAAATAAACCTTATCAAGCTTAATATCTAGAATTTTATTACCTGACTTTCCATTTACATTTCAATTACACCCAGCATCCAAATCATGTATGCAGAAACAGGTAATTTTATTTTTCAGCGTCGAATTTTAAATTTAGCGTCCAAATCATGCACGCCCGTAAATCCGTCGGTTGTTATCTATAAAAATCTCTACTAGGATTTTTCTGTTAGGTATTTTGTAATGTAGTTTTAGTAGTATCTAGTAGTAATATTTTATATCAAATATATCTGACGGTAAACTATTGGTGGGTCAAGACATTTAGTAAAATAAATTTGCGTACCATAAGTTGACTTTATTATTTTGATACTTAATTCAATTGGGATTTTTTAGTATATTTTACTTCCCTCCCGGGACTGTAATTTGATTGACCGCAATCACTCCCAATTGCGATGTCCTTCACCCTCACCCGATTGTAGATATTCCTTTTTTCCTTCCTCCAAACGCCCATTTCCGCAGGAGAAAACCTGGTGAAAAATCCGGCGGAGAAAACCAGCGTTAAAAAAATCCGGAAGTCAAGGTGTGAGAGACCGTGCCGACGAATGAATGGCCACACGATACGTGGTCGAGAACGGAATCCCTCAGGGTACCAGGCGACACCCTGTTGCAAACTAGCCTTAGCAGGGTAAGGGCGCACTGCCCTGCCGGACTATTTTTTCGGCCCTACTCGTGGGATATAAATGAGGAAAAATAAAACTAAAAAAGAAAAGATTAGAAAGGTAGAGGAAGAGGGAAGAGAGAGTGAACCCTTGGGTGAGCCCTCTCCGTCTACAGAGGCGGAGGGAGCTCTCCTGGAGGGATCGACAGAAGTTAGGGTAGGAGTGACACAGACATGTGCTCACGTAATCGGTGAGGAGAGAGGATCCGAAAACGACTTAGTCGATCTACCGACGACCGAGTCGGACCGATCCGAATCTGAGAGTAGCTGTAGCGGACGATCCACCAATTGGACAGTGGCCGATAAAAAGCGAAAAAGGAAATCTCATGCTCGGACTAAGGAAGTCCCTAGAGAGGATCACCCACGTGCGGATCTGGAAAAGATGGATAGAGATATAGCCAAACTAAAGGCGGCCGTATTTGAGGTGTTGGACCTAACAAAGGTCCACGTAAATACTAAAGTGGAGATAAAGTCCGGTGTCAGAGGATTATCAAACCTGATTTATAAGTTAGAAAGGGATATATCCCAGTATAAAGCGGCGTTGACAAAAGAACCCCGTAAGTCAACCAAAGTGTGCCAGACGACTATCGGCACACAGACCGATGTCACCATGATTAGATCTGCGACGAAAAACACGGGTGTGCAGGTGTCCCCCTTAGAGGATCCTGCGGAAATTGAACGCTGCGTCCAGAACATTAGGACCAGAATGGCAGCAAGCAAAACCCCTGAAGAGATCACTGATCTCCTCAGCGAGGATTGGCCGGAGGCCTTGTTTACCAAGGTTTCTGTTATGGAGGGCAGCCCCCTCGACTCTAACAACGATGCGGCTGTGTATATTTCAGCCGACCAGTCTGATGAGAAGGCGCTGGGGCGCTTCAAAGAGAGGTATCCAGACCTTGTGGCTACTCCGGTAGTTGAGGACGAAGAGGGTGGAGTTGGCACAATGTTCAATTCAGTGAGCATGATTGATGGTGATGGGCGAAAGGTTTGCTCTGAACGTTACATCCATAAGCTCATACCTAACAACATGAACGTACCTGAAGCGGTCAGGTTCTTAGCGATGGGCCGTAAACTCTTGTATAGGATGGACGAGTTAGGAAGGAAAAGCGTTGGGCTCTTTGCTCCGATGTGCCTGGGGACAGACCTTACCCGAAAGCTGCTGGAATGGGCTGCTGAAGGTAAAGAAGTTAAGGCTACGGTGTATGGACCAAATAAGAGCTGGGCAAGTACAGTCAAGCCCAGAGAGAGCAAGGGTGTTGTAGTACTAACTAAGGCGAAGGACAAGTCCTTCGATGAACTACTTGGTGAGCTACGCACAGATCTGTGCGGCAGGAGTGACGTCGTCGTTAAACGTCTTAGGCAGACTAGGGACCAGGGCATTGTCCTGGAGCTGGGAGGAGGAAGAGATATGGCAGAGACGGTAAAGGGCATTGTCTCTGCTAGACAGGGCACCGTCACAAGAGCAGTGGCGAAAGGTGGTACAGTCAGGCGTGAACTTTTTGTAAATGGAGCGGACGGCCTGACCAAAGATATCGATATTATCAGCGCAATTGAGAGTTTTGCGGGACGGAAGGAGGTCTGTCAAGTCAGAGGACCTCTCCGTAAGGCATACGGCGGAGACCTTAACGCCACAGTTGAGGTCGATGAAGACATTGCAATGCGCCTTATACGAATAGGATCTCTTAGGGTGGGATTTATATCCTGCACAATTAAAGAAAAAGTCCGCATCGCCAGGTGCTACAAGTGCCTGGAGTACGGACACCGTAGGTCCGAATGCAAAAACGAAGAACTCAAGGGATGCATCCGGTGTAGCGCAGAGGGTCACACTGTGAACGAATGCCCAGAAGAAGGATACAAATGTATCAATTGCAAAGTCACGGGACATCGAGGAAACTCGATGGAATGCCCGAAATTTCGCCAACTGGTCAACACGGCCAGGGGAGAAAAAGTAAGGAGAACTCAGTCCTAGGACTGGAGCAGTCAAATGCGTGTGTCAGTGGATACGAGAGTGAATGCGACTGTGTGGATGTGTATGTGATAACTATTGTCATGTGTATCCAATGGCTTCCAGAATGCAGAGACCGGATTTGAAGATACTCCAGACTAACGTGGGCACGGCGAGATTAGCACATAATCTCGCCGTGGCTTTCGCTTCGGAGGGAAATTTCGACATACTAGTCGCGGCAGAACCAAACCCTACGCTGGTTAAGAACCGCGGATGGATCGTAGATGCATCAGGTAGGGTCGGCATACATTTCTGTAACAGACGCTTACGTGTGTATGAAGTTGTTAGACATGACGGATATCTGATCGCAAAGATGGAGAGAATGAATCTGGTCTGTTGCTATATTTCCCCGAATATAGCAATCGGCGCGTATGAGAATAAGCTGGATGAGATCATGAATGAAGTGAGAAGATTAAATCAGGAGTGTGTGGTACTAGGAGACTTCAACGCGAAATCTGCGGAATGGGGTTCTCCAATCACCGACACTAGAGGTCAAATGCTGAGCGAATGGATTGGAACACTGGACTTTGTCGTTCTCAACAGAGGTTCAGAACCCACGTTTGTGAGAGGCAATTCTGTAACAGGCTCGTATATCGACGTTACTTGCGCGTCTCAACGTATATCTGGCTGTGTAAACGATTGGGCGGTGCTGCAAACCTACACGGGCACGGAACATCGCTACATTGGATTCTCTATACCCGGGATGGGCGTAGCTACTAGAAACAGTACATCTCGGGGCCCGGGAGTCCGATGCGGAATGCAATCTACTAATTGGAGAGTGTATGATGAAAGTGTTAGATGGGAAGTGGAAATAGTTCGAAACCAGCCGCCCTCGGCGGATGGGCTAGAACAAGTGATAAAAGGTGCGATGAGGGTCAGTAAGGTAGACCCACAAAGGGTAAGGATAATGCCTTACTGGTGGAATGCTGAGATTGCGAATGCTAGGACAGAATGTGTGGCCCTCCGTCGCAGGGTACAGCGTGCAAGGAGACGTAGAGCAAATGCTGATGAGGTGCTGCAAATGGAAAATGAATGTCGTGCACAGAAGATGGTACTAAATAGGCTCATTCGCTCTAGTAAAAAAGTATGCTGGAGACGTCTGTGCGACGAGCTAGATGAGGACGTATGGGGTCAAGGTTATAAAATTGTAATGAAGCGCTTTGACGCGTACCCCCTATACGAAATGCCGCTGGATAAGAAACTCTCGGTAACACGAAAGCTCTTTCCATCTGGCGAATGGCACGGAGTGCGGAGTGATGAGCTTGTTGAACAAGCTGAAGCCTTCTCCTTAGACGAACTCGATGAATCGTTGGGGGCCCTTAAGCACCGTAAGGCACCGGGCCTAGATGGGATACCGCCTGAGGCAATTAAACGCCTGGGCCTTCTGGAGCCTGCGTGGCTCCTGAGCCACATGAACGCTGTTCTTGTGCGACAGAGCATTCCTGCAGATTGGAAAACATCGAAATTGATTCTCCTGCCTAAAGGAGAGGACAAATATCGACCTATTTGCCTCCTATCTTGTATTTGTAAACTGTTCGAAAGACTGCTGAGCGGGAGAATTGATGAAGCAATTGAGAGGTCTGGAGGCTTATCCCCTAGACAATATGGTTTCCGTAAGAATGTTAGCACGACTGATGCAGTGCTGGGAGTTTACCGAGCGCTAAATATAGAGGCCCGCGACCAAAAATGGGCTGCATTGCTCTTACTAGACGTTAAGAACGCCTTCAATTCCCTGCAATGGGGAACAGTGATGAGAGCGGTTGAGGATAGAAACTTTCCTGGATACTTGAGGAACCTTATCTCAGACTATCTATCTGAGAGAAGAATCCTGGTTGAAAAGGGTGTGATTGTGGATGTTACGGCTGGGGTGCCACAGGGGTCCGTCCTTGGACCAAAGCTATGGAACCTGGCATATGACGGGGTTTTGCGGCTTGAATACGGAGAGGGGGTCACTCCCTTCGCATTCGCGGATGACCTTGCATTGCTGGTAGTAGCACGGGACGCGGAAGAACTTCTGTACAAAGCACGGAGTGCATGTGACCTTGCAAGAGATTGGATGAGTGAGCGTGGTCTGAAACTTGCTGAGGAAAAGACCGAGGCCGTGATACTTAAGGGACCACGGAAACGCGAGAATGTTATATTTGAGTGCGGCGGTGCGAAGATCACTCCAAAAAAGTGCGTCAAGTACTTGGGAGTAACTCTTCACACCAGTGGAAGTTGGGGTGAGCATTTGCGGGTGGTGACGCGCATGGCCACGCAGAGAGCGGCTGCACTGGGAGGGATAATGCCCAACATAGGCGGGCCTAAACCTGAAAGAAGAAGGGCTCTACACGGGGTAGTGCAATCTATCGTTCTTTATGCGGCCCCAGTTTGGAGCGGAGAGACAGATATATCATCCTACAAGAGACTTTTAACACGAACAGACAGAACAAGCCTGTTACGCGTAGCAAGCGCCTATAGAACTGTTTCTGCAGCAGCATTGTGGGTCATCACTGGCTGCATGCCCTCTCACATCTTGGCATGCGAGAGGACCCGTTTATTTCATCGTGCTCGTAACACTGGTGTGACTGAGAGTGCAAAATGTGAAGAGAGAGCCACATCTATACAGATATGGCAAGCCGAATGGGAGGCAACTGTGGATGTGGCACAGTGGACCAAGTCACTTATACCGAACGTAAAGACGTGGCTCGAATGTGGACACCGGCGTTTAGATTATTTCCTGTCGCAGGTTCTCACGGGCCATGGGTGTTTTCGCTCATACCTTTTCAGGTTCAAAAAAGCGGCTACAAATAGATGCCCTTACTGCGGTTTGGTTGACACTGTATCACATACACTGTTGGAATGTGTAAGATGGAGTAGGGATAGATTAGAATTGGAGAGAAGAAATAGTGTTCGTTTTGATTCCGTGAGTGATATGATTGCTAGAATGTGTGAGGATGAAGACACGTGGGCAAGAACCCATGCATTCGTCAGACAGACGCTCCAGTCCAAGGAGACTGAAGAAAGACTGCTGTAGTCACAAAAAAAGTTTGTTGTGTTAGTTCAGCGGTGAAGTGATACTTAACGAGAAGTGAGGCGGATGTAGTACTGAAGATATGCCGCCACCAGGGCGAATCCCGGACTGCACTCGCGGATCACAAGCGTAGTTGAGAGGACGGAGGGGTTTTAGTGGGTAGGCTCTCGTCCCGGCCGGGATTGCGGTTGAGCGTGTCACATGTGGTGGGCTCAACAGCCATCTTAGCGGCGGCGAGGGAATCCCACATATCAGACATAAGAACTGGTATCTTACGAAGATTTCCCACCCACCTCAAAAAATATGAAAAAAAAAAAAAAAAAAAGTATATTTTACTTTAATAGTTTAAATATGTAACGTTATAAATGTCACATCTCTATTAATTTATATTTAAATAATGATTTCATTTTAATTTCTTTATTTATTTATTAATTTCTGTACTTTCAGTTAAATTTTTACTATTTTTTATTTAAAAAGTAGTTGGCGCATCTTTCTATTTTTCATTTCTTCCTCTGTCTCTCTTTCTGTTCCGTAGAATAAATATTCGCCCTCTCTCTTTCTGATTTGTGTTGGTTGACAGACAAGCTAGTTTCATGAAATAGCAATATCCTATGACATATGTGCTAACTTCATTTAGTCTCGCACTTTCTGTCAGTGCATTTCTTTTCTAACATGGTGGGATTATTTTTTTCCTCTCTTTGATATTTATAAAAGAAGGCAAAAATTATTATTAGACTCAATTTATGGTATACAAATTCTCTTGAGGTAAGTACTTTTATTGTGATATTTATTCTATAATTTTGACCGCATATCCAATTTTCATAACCTTACTTCTTTCACTAAACCACGTTTCTTAAATATGATTTTTTTATCGATTATATGCATCTAGAAATCTTAACAAAATTTAACTAAGTAGTAATAATCATATTTCATTTTATTCTTGCCGTACGCTATTTGTTCAATTGTAATTTTGTAAGATGGCAAGGAAGGTAAACTCTCTTGATGTGTCTCTAATGCAAGCTGTTCCTTTTATGTTTTAGTTTAATGGGAATATTTACCAGTTTATTGGGAATTTTGACAATTTTATTGGATTTATTCACCACATCGGTATTCTATTGACCGTATGCATTTGATGACTTAAGAATTTAATCAGAAGGTACAACCACGTGTGACTGCAGCTCTGCAGATACTACAATATTCAATTGGAGGACCTAGCAGCTAGAACACAGAAGTAGCCCATCGAACGAAGCAATAAGTATCACTTATCGGTTGTTAGCCTTGGCAGGATTAGTTGTTTTTTTATTCTTCTAAATAAATATGTTTGGTTAAAATTTGCATACGACCGATCATGACATATGGCATAGAAGTGCGCGAAGATACCAACAAAACGAAACAGATGCTAAGGGTTGCCGAAATGAAAACTCTAAGAACAATAATGGGGAAAATAAGAAGGGACAGAGTGAGAAATACAAACATTAGAGAGCAGTGCAAAATTCAAGATATTGTAAGATGGGGAAGACAGCGCAAGAGGATGTGGTACAACCATATAAGACGAATGGATGAGAATAGACTCCCAAAAATTGCCCTAGAAAACAATCCGCCTGGTTCAAGACCCCCCGGAAGACCACCTAAAAGATGGAGAGATAGTTGGCAATCTACCTCCCAAGAAATTAACCAGAGGCAGCTTCAGAATTAAACAGATCGAAAGATCTACAAAAAGTAGAAGAAGAAGAGGTTAAAATTTGTCTTATTTGCTATCAATTGAGAACTCTGGTTCAATCCCCATTTTAAGACAAGACGAACTCACCCTTGAGATACTGAACTAGGCAAGGTATAGACGATAAGCTTCCATGGTTGATTGAGGTATTATTTTTACAATAGTACTTCAATTCTCTTTGGTAGTCTTATCGTTACAAATGTTTTTTTAAGAATTTTCGTTTTTAGTAATAATTACTAATTTTTTGAGCGGGTTTCTTGAAATCCTATGTCAACAGAAGAGCCAATTTTTTAATGACAACTGTAATCTTGAATATATAAATTAATACCATTGGCGTACCATAAGTTGGTTTTATTATTTTGATAAGGTAAAGTGGCCAAAAACCGCCTCCCTAAGCCAAATCTTAAATTCTGAAATTTGATTTATAGTTAAAATAATCCAAAAAACTGATTTAAGTAACTTAACTCTATGTCTAAGTGATTTGCTAGTACGATTCTACTAAATAAAATTTCCTGAAGTAAAAATAAATAAATAACAAAATAAAGCAAATTTCGGTTCTTTAAAAATGGTATCCCAATTCCGTCCCCCACCCATTCCTAGTTAAAATGTATGATTTTTTTTGTAAAACATGATTTAAACAGTACTAATATCTGTTATAATAAATTTATTGAGATGTTTATACATTTTGATACATAAGTTCTATCTATTTACACCTCCAGACACAAATCACAAACAACATTTTTGACCTTGGTTGAAGTTGAACACATCTCATGGCACCACTTGAAGCACTCCGAACAGCTTATTCATTTTTCTCCTCGCTTGTCTTCTGAAAAACGTTTTTAACAAATGGCACATCATCACCAGAACTATCCTCATCATCGGTTGATACCAGTGGAACTTCTGTTTCGTCCTCAGAGTCACTTGAATTTATATCCCACTTCGTTATTTTCTTCTTGGGGCGTTTGTTCAATGATGTGCCAGGATTTTCTTGATCTTCCATGATGGGACGTTTCTTAGCCTTTGACTGCCTCTTCTCTTCTGCTATTTGTTTCTTTTGTAAAGAGATTTTGAGAACTTTTGTTGGGAGATCCAGTTACCAAGAATGAAGTACCGGCTCTAGAAGATATGGAAGGTTCGATAACTGGAACATTCTGGTTGTCTCGTAAACTGACCACTTGAGGTGGAACTGGAACATTCTGGATGTCTCGTGGACTGACCGCTTGAGGGGGAAATAGAACATTCTGGTTGTCATTATCCCGTCCATTGGCAGGCACCTCTTGCTCTTCAAGTTGTCTAGCAATAAAATCATGCTCCTGAAAGACATCAGAATTAAATGGATTGTCTTCCTAAACCCATTGACGGCCGTTTCAAGAGTAGCTGCACGAAGATACGCCTCACAAAAAAAACTGAATATTTGCAGTTTCCTGACAACTCTATTTGGGTTTACTAGTCAACCATTGTTCTATAGCTTTTGCGTATCTAGTTTTCAATCAAAGGAAACATAAACGATACATCCAAAGGCAGTAACTTGTCCGTTGAGTGTGGAGGAAGACAAACTATAGATACTCCTGACTCTTTTGCAATGTCAATAAGTTCGTGATTTCTAGTGTGGGAATAGTGACCATTAAGGATAAGCACAACAGGATTCTCTTTTGATGGGTTCACAATGGAACTGAAGTGTTTAAACCACTTAAGAAACAATGGACCAGTTACCCAACCTGAATCTGAACATCCGCCTATCGACCCCGGAGGAGCTTCGTCAAGCAATTCTTCCTGCCACCTTTTAAGTGGAAATATTAACAAGGGTGGAATATAATGGCCTGCTGCTGACATACAGGTTATGACTGTGGTTGTGGATCCACGTTCAGCAGATGAAAGTTTATACACTTGGTTTTTCCCCTTACATGTTACTACTCTAGTAGCTTTGTGCTGGACTACAGATGTCACTGTTTCGTCTACATAAAATATTTTTGAGGCGTCAATGTTTGACGCCTCAACTGAATCGTGTACATGAATGGTGTAATGCAAATCATTTGAATCTTAATGCCAATCAGTGCAAAGTAGTTAGTTATTCTAGGAAACAGTCTAATATATACCATCCTTATATTATCGATGGCAATGAACTTAAACGTTTGAATAAAATTAAAGACCTTGAAGTTACATTTGATTATAAACTCACCTTTGTTGAACATTTTAATTTAAAGGTTAAAGAAGCACTTAAATCTTATGGATTCATAATTAGAGATCGTCGAAATCTCACTAATACAAAGCATTAAATTACTTTATTACACTTTTGTACGCTGTAAACTGGAATATGCCTATGTCATTTGGTCACCTTTTTATGATGTACATATCCAAATTATAGAGCAGGTGCAGCGTAAATTTTTAAAATTTTTGTCAAAATTAACGGCATACATCCCAAGAGGGGCATCAGCAATAGTGAGTTGTGTAGCGGTTTGAACGTACAGTCCAAACTTACACTACTTATTTAACCGAGGCAAAAGTCGTAGCTGGTGAGTCACAACTGCGAATAGTTGTGCGCTGTTAGTTCTAGCCGGAATTTTCATCTACCAAGTTGGTCATCTCTTTATTTCTAGAAATTTTGTCTATTTTCTGTCTTTGTCTCGCGTTTTGTCTACAATTATTGTTCCTATGTTAATCAGTGTAAGTTGGACAAGGTAAATCAACAAAGAAGGTTGCTTCAGATTTAGGTATTGGAGAAGTAACTGTTCAAGTTTGGAAGCGTAAACGGAATGAAATCGAACAGTATGTTAACCGAAGTGTGAGTGGTGGGAGTGGATTGGCGCGGAAGATCATGAACAAATTTCTGAGCGCTGTTCTTGTGGTTTTCACAAATAAGAGGATTGGGCAGCCCGATAAGTGGTCCAATACTCCAATCAAAAGCTATTGAATTCCACACAAGAAGTTTATGGATGGAGAAGAAAACTTTTGTGCTAGTGAGGGATGGATTGACACACGGAAGAAGAAATATGGTATCTGACAATTGAATCTTTGCGGCGAAAACTTTTTGTTGACTCAATTGAGATTGGAACATTTTATTAAAAATTACAAGACATTATCCTTAAAAATGGAATTACTTCAGACCAAATATTTAACAGTGATGAGGCAGGCCTTAATTTTAAAATGCTTTCTTGGAAAACACTAGCTGCTAAAAATGAAAGAACTGCACCAGGTTACAAGAAAAGCAAAGAGAGAATCACAATCATAATCTGCAACAATGCTTCTGATTCATTAAAATTAATATCTCTTTTAATAGAAAAATCCAAAAATCCAATGACATTCAAAAATATTCAAGTGAATTACTTACTTATTCACAACCTATAAAAACCATGAATTGATTAGTGGCGACATGAGAGCTGTGTTTCTTTCACCCAATATGACGTCTTTTATCCAACTTCTAGACCAAGACGTTATAGAGGCAATGAATAGGAATGATCGGCGGAGGCCTCTTTAGGTTCTGCTAAACAGACGGATAAAGGACAGACTTTAATTAACGCGTTTAAGAAGATCACGGTATTAAAGATTATTTCTATTGGATTGCATCTGCATTGAACGACGTAAAAGTGTCTAATATTCAAAAATCATAAAACAATTATTTCAGAAAGAAAACGAAACACTGAAACTTCAAAAACAAACTGATGACTGAGAAGTTGATACTATAGCCAACCTAGTCAATCGGAAACAAAGACGTCATCAATTGGATGAATGGAAATGAAACTGACAGTGCCGATGAAGAAGAAAAAGATACATATAAGATATCTCAAAAGATTTATCATTCCGGTAGGTTTAAGGCCCTTGAAGCATCTCTCTGAGTTTTTTCCGTATCCGAGGTAGTGACGGTCCCAATTACCTCGGATAATCGCGAGTCTACTGTAGTATCATTAGAATCTAGACGATTAATTAATGCCTCCCTAATATTCCTGTACAAGCTACTACATACTCTCATTGACTGCAGTGATATTCTTCGACAAATAAATTTTAACGTTCCATCTTATCCAGTGAGAAATTCGATTACGTTCAGAAATACACAAGCTAGAATTAATCTTATGTTAAATTCTCCTATATTTCTCATGTGCAACTATTATATACTCTATTCCACGAATATACGACTGTTTTAAATTCGCTTTAAGGTGTCGACTTAAGTGGTCCAATGTGCTGAATTGTACAATGGTAAATTCTCCCCATTTTTAAAATACTGTTATGACAGATATACACCTTAGATTTAAATATGAAGTTATGATCTAAATATAGAATTAATAGTTTATAGAATAGTTGTAATTCTGATTTTGACGTATACTCGTATAATTACTCTCATTGACTTTAGTATTGTAAACAAGTTGGTTTTTAAATTAAGTGATTTAAATGAAGTGTAACAATACTTAAGTGATTAAATAGTTTAATTTATTTAGTCGAATATTCAATTAGTATTAAAAAATCAAAAAAACTTACTCTTATTCTCCTAATCACCATTACAAACAAATCTTCTTCTTCTTTATGTGCCGTCTTCTACCGAAGGTTGGCGACCATCATACGATAGGTTTCTCTGTTTTGTGCCGCATGAATTATGTTACAAACAAATACACTACACTAAACTCTCTCTTAACGGACACGTCTCGTCACCGGACACCTCTATACGGACTGTTTTTAAAACTAAAATCAGTCGGCGATTTATGAAACTGTATGTAAATTTTCGTTACTTTTTAATATCTGTAATGACTCGGTACTTTAACTATCAATAGCCGCCATGGTATACCCGTTACTTTCGGAACTTTTAAGAGTATATCCACTCAAAGCAAACAAAAAACTAACAAAGTTACAGATGATACAAATGAGTATTTTTCGGTAACTGTTACGTTACGTTCCGGTTCCACATTCGTACCTGTTCCAAATACTAGTTACTTTTTAACCTAGTATTTTTACATTTATACGCCGCGCCATGTCTTTTTTCTAATGTTTTCTAATGTTTTACATAAAGTTATATTTTGTATTTTGTTAACTAGTCGTGTATTATTTTTTCAAAACGATCTCATTGTTTTTTTTTGTTTTAATTTTTGTGTTAGGTACACTTATCTAGTTTATTTTAGTAAACAGTACATAATAATATATATACTCTTTTAATTTAGTTTCATGGAAAAATGTTTTACGCTCAAACAAAATCAAATTAAAAACTTCTAAAATAATATAGTAACAGCAAGGGACCAATATCAAAGAATATAGACGCTTATAGAAGAACAGTTCAAATGGGCGATTTGGTTACGGTTTAGGGTTTATACTTTAAAACACATCTGGCAGTCAGTCGGCTAAAAGATGTAGTTAGGGGAAAGTGGGAAAGGAGTACGAACGGAGCTATTTATTTAATTTTGCATCTACGATTAAAAAAATTCCCATGCTTTTTTTGGGTTTTGCACAATAAAATCTTTATTTTTAATACATTAAATTTTTAATTTTGAAATTTAAAAATGTATGATATTTACAATATTCAAAGCATTTATTTTTTACAGTTTATAACTTTGAATTAAAAATAGGTTTGTTTCAACACAACGAAAAACCGCCACATAAATTTTTATTATACTGTTTTTCTGCCCAAAAATTAACGAAATATTGATTTGATTTTTCAACCAAAAATTTAATTTTCCACTTTTTAGACAATTTTCCATTATTCTGCAGAAAAACAGTGTTGTGTTTTACATTTTATGTTATTTTATATTAAAAACAAAGAAGAAGAAACTATTAAATTTAGAAAATTTGGAAATTTAATTCCGGTGATTGATGACTTTATTGATTGAATTAATTTTATTTATAGTTAATAAGAAGAGAGTTTTAAGTTTATTATTTGTAGATTTGTACATGTTTAAATTAAAAATTTGAATCATAATATTTTTTCTAATAGGATTCATTTATTAAAAGTTAAAATATTATTTTCTTTAAAAAATGTTATAAGACGCAAAAATTTAATCCTTTTCTACGGCCACGCGGCATCTACATAAAAATATCTGTTGCATTTGTTGCCCCACTCTTTCATATTTTAAAAGCAATAATAGCGCTGACATGACCGCTTCCTACTGGTACTAAAACCTCGATCCACCCTCTCATTATTTTTCATAACGTGCGATCATCTTTTGCCAACTTTCAAACATAACAGTGAAAGATCCTTCTATAAGCGTCTATATTCTTTGCCAATATTATGACAGATTTAATACATATAATTTCACATCTTGCATACACCACCGTAATAATCCCGCCCGACGTCCGAATTGCCAATCCTCAGTAACTACAAACTAGAACTTTTACCTACCCCTACCCAAAAAATATAACTGGTCCCGGTGCGTATCGGTATCCAAAATACCAATACCAAAATATCGACATCAAAGCGCAGCGCAGGTATCGAATACAGTAACAGTATCGCCACAGTAACAGTACCAGTTACAGTTACCAGGCTTGATTCATTCTGTGCCCGTCGTGTCGTTGAAAAAATCTAGATGAAACTGGAACTAGTATTTTAGAAAACTGGTAACTGTTACGTTACGTTATATGCTCATACCTATTACCAAATACTTGTTCCTAGTATTTCGTATCATCTCTAAACAAAGTGGAATACTAGATTTTTTTCCTGGTTTCTAAACCATCGTTCTGCCAATTTCTTTTTATTTATATTAAATATATTTCTTTTTATTACCGTTGTAGTACCTACCTGATAAAGTAATAAAGATATCCGGCGCGCCTCTTTGGTGTTTACATTTCACCGAAATCCAACCCAAATGGCCGATGAAAACATTTTAACTTCATAGAGGTCATTGTATTTACCTATTTGTAGGAGCGGTTACGTAAATTTTTTTGTTATTTTCGGATTAATTTTCACAATAAATTTTGCGTCTATCTGAACATCTACTAACTGAAATAATTTTAGTTTATAATATGTAATAGTAACAGAAGATCCTTTTTTTATGGAATAATAATTAGACCAATTTACTTTCATACTTCTACTTGTACAGTAAAATATTCGTTGTAGCAATAATTCCAAACAGTCGTATATTCGTGGAATAACCTATAATTCCTTAAGTGCTTACTGTGATATATTTCACTGCAGTTTAAAGCAGCTTGCTAGGATGGCTGAGATCTACCTAAGTGATCGAGTCGTTTCTTTATGTTAAGGTAAAATACCCGAAAAATGTCTTATTTAGTTAGTACCTATGAATTGTTAATATTTCATTTAACTTTAGTATTGTAGTTTGTCCTATAAATGGATTCTGTTGGACAATAAACGCTATTATTATCTCCATTTGTGGTCTTCCTCTGCTTCTTTTTCCTGGGCCACTAGTT
Organism: Diabrotica balteata; assembly: GCA_918026665.1. Taxonomy (NCBI): domain Eukaryota; kingdom Metazoa; phylum Arthropoda; class Insecta; order Coleoptera; family Chrysomelidae; genus Diabrotica; species Diabrotica balteata. Next base: position 88,712,876 of record OU898283.1, read on the forward strand.
ACTGAATCGTTTTGAAGAGTTTCCTTACTCTCTCGCAAGGTTGCAGTACTGTCCGTAGAAGTTATAGTGGGGGACAAAATTAGGACAGGAGACGGATTTTGGGCACTTTACCTTACTTGACTCAGTTAGGATTTTTTGGGATATTTTACTTTAATAGTTTAAAATGTTTTCAAACCCTTTTTCAGTGGCATATTTGATGTTGAATGTGTATGCAAATTAGAGACAGCTGTATGGTAGGGCGGGTGTACCACAAAGAGCACAACAGGTGTTTGACAGGTTTACGCAAATTAGGGAGCACGACAGATGTAAGTATACAAATTAGAGACAGCTGTATGCAAATTCGCTCCGTGTTTCTGTTTCTCTTTAGAGGCCTTTCTAGTATCTAAACTCTAAATAAAAGTATCTAATTCGTTTCCTTCTTTCGAACTTGACCGAAAAGACTTAATAACCGAAGCTTGATATTTTTCTCCATATTTAGTTTCGTCTTTTTTGGCTTAATGAGAAACAGTTCTGACATGTTGATCTATCTAAAATTTCTTTTCACATGCAACCTGTAATAGATTTTTTAATATAAATAACTACAATAACTACAGTTAGAACCGATTTCTTTATAATCTTAAATTAAAGGGATCAATATTGCAGGGCAGTCACTGATATTTCAGCAGTAGGTAGTTAAAATATTTATGTTATAATAAAATATACATAAACAGGTATTGGTATTATATTAAAATTTAATTATATTATTTCCGTTTTATTAACGGTCATAAATGCAATCATTAAAATATTTTAAATAGCATATCAAATATAGAAAAGTATTAAATATTTAGTACTTACAATTTTTCCACCAACTTTGTCCCCTTTATAAGGTTTAATTCAAGTAGCAATACTAGTTATTTTCGGCATTTTAAAATAAAAATAGTAAACAAATCGAAAAAGTTCGACTGACTATGTTCAAGTTTTCACTTTCACTTTTGAGAACAAAATTATTTGCAAAAGCACAACTCTATTCATACCCCACGCAATAAACTTTTAAAACACCCTTTTAATAACTCAATTGCAATTTGCGTTTTCTAATGAGAAATTACAGAATATATAAGTAGTATATTTATTTGTACTTCTCTATAGAAGACTTGACCAGGAGTTATCGTACAGCGTAGCCAATTCTTGTAATTATGGTCACACAAAACCTGTATTCTTCCACGCAGCGATTATTATCGTCATAAAAATACCAAAAAACATGATTTTTTTAATATTAAAATTAAGCACAAAATTGTAATCAAATAAATTTTATTTATATGTTCCGTTTCGTTACGTATTTAAATTTATAAAATAAAAATCGATATTTTAAAACACTATTTTTCAATCGTTTGGCAACTTTGGAATTAGCTCCGTTCCAATTCCGACACATAGGTAGATAGCCCTAAAACTCGTTTTTGGCGAGCAAGTGCCGATCCAGAAATCAACAATCGTTCATTTACATTGGCGTTTCTGAGGGTAGTGCATGTGTTGCATTTTGTGAATATATTTTATGTGATAAGTTTGTGTTATTGATAAAACGTGTTATTGACAATACGAGTGTTGTTTGTCGTTTTATAGTAAATTTTTAGTTATATTCTGTGATTATTTGGTTTGAGTTTTATTAGAGTTTTGGTTTATAGTGAATTTTTAGTTATATTCTGTGATTATTGAAATACAATGGACGAAAAACCGAGTTGTTCCAAGAGAAGACAGCAAAATTCTGATGTTGATTCCAAAAATGAAAAGCCGCAAAAGAGACGGAAAATGTAACGTCCGAAGAGAAGGTAATGATACGAAACGTTTATGAAGGAATTGTCGGCAGAAAAATGGCATTAAATGTTAGCCAAGCGGTCGACATTTGTAACAGTTTAACAAAAGTATCCGTTAGCTGTATGTACCGTGTACTTAAAAATACATCGGAAAATAAAAAACAAGAAAAAGGTAAAACTTGAGGTAGAAAAAGCATTGTTTTGGATGACGAGACAAGGAATATTATACGTCGAAAAATTCATTCATTTTATTTTCGGAGTGAAATTCCAACACTGAAAAAAATTTTTCAAGAGCTCGAAAACGATAACTCTTTACCCAAGATATCTCTAGTGTCTTAATCAGGACCATGCGTGAAATTAACTTTCGATATGTAATACGCAACAGAAAAAGTATACTATTGGAAAAAAATTAAATTATTCTGTAGAGAAGAAAATATTTAGAAGAAATACGCAAAATTCGCAGCACTGGACGCAAAATATATTATTTGGATAAAACCTGGATTAACGAAGGTCATACAGTTGGAAAAGTTTGGCAAGATTTAAATGTCAAAAGTAAACGCGAAGCATTTATAGAAGGCTGGTCTACAGGATTAAAAGCTCCGTCAGGAAAGGGACGGCGTTTAATCATCACCCATATAGGAAGTGATACAGGGTTGCTTGATGATGGTTTGCTTCAATTTGAGTCGAAAAAATTAGGTGATTATTATGAAGAAATGACTTCCGAAGTATTTGAGCGCTGGTTTAAGAGAATTTTACCAAAATTGGAACCTGGGTCTGTGGTTGTTATGGACAATGCGCCATATCATAGCCGCAGAGTAGAACAATTACTGACGACGGCATGGCGGAAAGGGAGAATTCAAGAATGGCTTACAGAAAAGGGGATTGCATACGAAGAATCAATGCTCAAAATTCAGCTATTTGACATTGCACGGTTAAGGAAAAGTGAATATCTTAATATGCTGTGGATGAAACTGCAAAAGATTATGGTGTCAAAGTTTTGCGTCTACCACCTTATCATTGCGAACTTAAACCAAATGAACTTACCTGGGCGTAAGTGAAAGGAGAAGTAGCACGCAATAACAAAACGTTCAAATTAAACGAAGTTAAGGAACTTTTGATTCAAGCAATTCTTCATGTAACTCTAGAGAAATGGGCTAAATGTATAAGCCACATAATTAAAGAAGAAAATCGTAGATTCAGATTTAGGCAGAGAATAATATTTTCTAATAGTTTAGTAAGAAGATCAGCATAAAAAAACCAAAAACAAAAAACAACGAGAGGAACATAGTAAGTGTGTATGGTGTTTCTGTTTAAATAGAATAGTACAATGTTTTGTTACATCAAAAATTATTTTTATTTTGTTTTTATAGAATTTTATTTTGTTTTATAGGATTTTATTTTGTTTTGTTTTATACTGTTAAACAGTAATGCACCACAAAATATACCTCTGGGGTGGTATGGAAACTGTCTTATAATTTGTTTTAAAAAAATTTCATTGTGTAAATCTCGGACGGTTCACGTCAAAAGATGTTTTAGCGTAACTTCCGCGACAGCCGGGTGGCATCAGTAAGCTTTCTGCAAAATTACTTGTTTTTATAGCTTTTTGCTTGTGGCATTCTGTATTTTTATTTTTATTTGTATTTTTTTAGAAGAATGTAGGGAATGAGCCACAAAATATTTATTCATATGTTTATTTACTGACGTTTCGATCTCTATATCCAGAGACCGTTTTCAAACATAAAAATGACAGATATATTTATTTTTCTATAGCTTTTTGTTTGTGGCATTCTGTATTTTTGCGGAGAAGGTTGGATATAAGCCACAATATATCTATTTACATGTTTAATACACTGAAGTTTCGATCGCTATTCCAGAGACCGTTTTTAAAGATAGAAAAAAAAAAGAAAATAAATAATATAAGATTATAAATATAAATATATATATATATATATATATATATATATATATATATATATATATATATATATATATATATATATATATATATATATATATATACAGTGGTGAGTGCTTTATCACCCGGCTTTTTAACGTAAGAGATAGAAAAAAAGAGATGAAACTCGTAAAGGTGGGAAATAATCGATAGAAACCTATAATTTACATTACATTACATTACCACCGTCGATAGTCTCACACCTTTAGACGTTATTATAGTATTAGAAGTGTTTAAAGTCGCTTTAAAACCCGGCAAAATAGCGGAAAGGATAGAAGATGGATTTTGTGAGAAAGAATGAGATAAAGCTAGTTCTTAGACATGGCTATTTGACTTCAGTCATAATTATACGGATGACCGCGAAAATATTTTATTTTAATAATTCCTGATGTAAGAATAAATGATTGAATAAATTAAGAATTAAAGTAAAAAACATTAATTAGTAGCGATTTTAAATTATAAATATTTAATAATAGTTTATTTAATAATAAAAATAACTCAACTGAAATATTTGACTAAACTAAAGGTACGTATGTTCTGTCCGAAAACATTTATTGTATGTGGAGTTGGTGTAATTATTAGACACGTGGTCTATTGACAAGAAGATTGGGGTTCAATTCCCACCAAGGATAAAATTTTTGTTTTACTCAATCAAAAAATAATAGAAAGTATTATACATATTAGGTAACAAGTTTTCGAAAAACTCATTATTTACAATTTATTCTTATTCCAATGTTATAAAACGCAAATACAAAATAATTCAAAAAGATATTTATGTGTACCTTTAAACACTTCTAATACTAGTAACGACTGACATAAATGTTTAGTGATTCAAATCAAAACGATCTCTGCATAATTTCAAATTATTAAAAAAAACCACATATAGGTTTTGAACTCTAATCGTCTGCGTCGCAGTGTCGAATTCTTACCACTAATCCACGAAGGACTGATGTTTATTTCTGTGACAAGAGTGTATGAAACGCCTCAAATCATAGAAATTATTTTTGGTTAATAATTTAAAACTTTAGAATAAATAATCACTATTAATTAATTTATTTTATTCACATTTTTGCTTTATTGTGGTCAATCATTTTTTACTTTATGCGAAATTAAAAAATGTCACTGAAATGCGTTACACATACGACGTCACAAATAATAATTATGGCCGAGGTGATTTAGCTGGAAGCTAACGTCTAAAGGTGTGAGACTATCGATAGTGTTAATGCAATGTAATGTAAATTATAGGTTTCTATCGATTATTTCCCACCTCTACGAGTTTCATCTCTTTTTATTTCACAAGGTAACTGTGTTTTCTATCTCTTACGTTAAAAAGCCGGGTGATAAAGCACTCACCACTATATATATATATATATATATATATATATATATATATATATATATATATATATTAATATACAAGTAAAATAAATATAACTATCATTTATATCTTTGAAACCGGTTTTTAGATATAGAGATCGAAACGTCAGTAAAAACTTGTAAATAGATATATTGTGGCCTATTTCTTACAATAATATTTGAAAAATATAATATAATTAACGTAAAATAAAAGTGAGTATTCGCCACTGGATTTTCATACGTCTTTTCCCACTTCTCCACCTTTAAACGATGAATCACTCTTCCAAATAGTGAAAATATAGTTCTCTGTAGTACTAATCTGTAGGTACCATCGGTAATATTGAAGACTGAAATATTGAAATGAAATAAACATATGCAGAAGGTGCAATATATTATTATGCATTTTGCAAACATATATTTTGAAAAAATTTAAAATATATATTTTCAACGGATAATAAAAACCATAATATAGTAAAAATGAATTTAATAAATAACACATTACAAAAATATAATATTTATATACACAAATATATATATATATATATATATATATATATATATATATATATATATATATATATATATATATATATTACATAATTACAATTAATTTAATTCATATATATTTTTGACCCTAATTATTGGTTGGGATAGACTGAAATTATTTGATATTGCAGAAGTTTGGCATTGAACAACCGATGTACTAAAAGTATCGGTCATATTATTTGGCGTAAAATTTACAGTACCCAACATATTCTGTTGAACCTCATTGCTTGCAAATATACTTGACGTCACGTTACAGTTTGGAACTGGAGAATTAACTAATATAGGTGGGTTATTTACCAAAGATACAGCATTCTGCGTATTATTGCTGTAAGAATAAGTAAAACCTACATTCGTTTGATTTGGTACAGTACTTAATGGAGTGATATGATTTGGTACAGTACTCAATGGAGTGATTTGATTGGGTACAGTACTCACTGGAGTGATTTGATTGGGTATAGTAGTCAATGGAGTGATTTGATTGGGTACAGTACTCAATGGAGTAATTTGATTGGGTACATTACTCAATGGATTGATTACATTCAAATTAGGAATACTGCCGTCAGGTACCATAGGATTCGTAACTGGTATTAAAATAGAAGATTGATTAGTAGCAGGCATAACGGTACCACTGGACGAGCCGAATACTTGAGAAATACAATTTGTCGAATTAATCGAATTGCTTGACAATGGTATATACATTTGTTGAGAATTATTGTCAATGTTGTTAACTACTGCATTGTTTAGAGTATGAGATAGTATTTGTAGATGACTGCCATGACTAGTTAATGTATTATTCGCAGGAATAAATATTTGTTGGACGTTTGAAGTATTGTTGAGCAGATTTGGAGTAAAAATTTGTTCCGTATAATTATTAGTCGTATTAATAGATGAATTCAGGGTTTGAGGTAGATTGACTTGGGTTTGGTTATAAACATTAGTAATAATTGTTCCACTATTTTGGGAAAAAACGGTCTGAACAGAGTTAGAAGGTGTTATCGTTGCAGAAGACTGAGTTGAAGATATATTCTGACTACAAACTTTATTTTTCTTCTGAGTTGAAGAAATTATTCTGGAAATTTTCATTTTTACACCATTTCCGATGTTTTGAGGAGTTTGTGATGAAATACTACGTTTTAATAAAATTGTTTTTTTATTTGTTCGCAAAGAGCCTGTTTTAATTGTCAGTGAAGAGTCTTTTTTGTTTGTCCGCAATGAATTCGTGAGTACTATTCCAGATGGTCTCAATATCGTTTTGTTAATATCTACCATTGAGTTTGTGTTAATTAAAATTATTGGTTTTATATCGTGCCATATATCAACCTCCTTCTCTATTTTAATTTCTGGCGTGGAGCTACTTATAGAATGAGCGCCACATCGAATTTTTATCGGAACTTTATATAACCTCAACTGTGAAAACATATTTTTCACAGTCCAGGTTTGAGTTATGTCCTTACTGGCCACCGTTTGCATTAATGGGTCTTTTCGTAAAATTCGTTTTGAGTTTTGTATTAATTCTTTGAGTAAGGCAATGTCGGAACCACACATATTACTATCATTAAGTAAACTGTCATTTCTTAATATAATAGTCGGCCTCACTATTGCTGTGCTTAAATATTGAAGTGGTAACACATTAGCAGGTACTACTCCATTGGGAGTATTTGATACCCCGATTTGAGGTAAAGGTTCTTTGTTACCGAGTGTATCAATGGTCTGTGAAAACGTATTACAGTTATCTATGTGATTTTTGGATTCCGTTTCAAACTTATTTTCCACATTTACAACATTGTTCGGTTCAGTTGCAATATTAGTAACGATAGTTGAGTCCACTAGTGATTGGTCATTATTGAATAATTCTATAACTTCGTTAGGACTGACTTGTTTTTGATCGGAAATAGTATCATGTAACAAATATTTTTTTCTAATTTTTAAATCTAGATCAACTTTAATCAATTCAACGTACGGTTTGCTGTTTAAAGCTTGACCTACGGTACATTTCTGTTCGTGGCATAGTCTATATTCAATGTCTCTAAATTTTGCTTTACAAAAACTGCAATAGAAATAACAAATATTGTCTGTGTTGGATATAAAATCACTGGATAATAATTTTCTTCTTTTTAAATTACTTTGTTGTGTATCAGTTACTGAAACTTCACTTTTACTACTCTCTCTACTTCGTTTAAAGGAGTCTTCGGGAATAATATTAAACTTCGATGGATTATTCGAACGCGTTGTTCTAATAGGACCTACTTTGAACTTATTCAGAATATCTACCTGCTTGATTCTAAAACGAGTCATTCTCAAAGTCGCGTGATTGCTCTGAGGATTCGTGAAAGATTCTTTGTCTTCTAAAATATTTGTTTCTGAACAAAAATTCAGATCTGAAAAATTATTTTTGGGTATAGTCTTTTGATCGGCAATATTTACATTATCTACACTTTCAGAGGTAAGTTTTAAATTTATATTATTATCATCACAGTATTTTTCGACTGCGTCTAATTCTAAGCTAACAAAGGGATTGAGATCAAAAACCAAAACACCAGTCCGTAATTTAAGATTTGGATAAAGAGCAAAAAGTTTTGACACTGATTCATGAACCGTAACTTTCATAGGTATATTTGAATTATGCGAATAATCGTCACTTTCTTCTTCTTTTGATACATCTAACTTATTTTGGGATAGGATATTACAGTCCGTTTTTTCAGGTACACTAGTACTAGGATCGTCTTGTTTTTCTTTTATATGTCGTTTCCTAGTTGTAATCGTGACATCGGTGTTGGGAATTTTTATTTCCGCCACTTTTAAATGCTCGATACATTTTTCCTGAAAACAGAAATAATCAAATGAATATTAACATGTTTCATGATTCAACACTTTGGATATATTTATCTATTACTACATCTATTATCTAAACTACATAATTATTCTGTCTTAGCAAGACCAATTAATCGTAATTCGCGAACCTTATACAAGCTGTTTCATAATTAATTGGAAATATTTTAACTGTAGATTCCTGGGTTCAAAATAATAAGATTTAATCCAAATTACTTAAATAAAATGTAGCTCCTTACTGAGTTACAGTGTCTTTATTTAAAAATTTAAAAACCAGTTGCACACAGTACTTTAAAACTATTTGACATATCCTTGTCATACTTGGCAGGAAGTGTAGGTACTGTACACCCTACTAAATTATGTTAAATAAACGTTTCTGGCTACTATTAGATGCGTACAACAGGTGAAAGTGAATGGTTGGCCCCTCTTAAATTCTACGCCACTGACGGAATTGTTATTTTAGCACAATTTTCCGATTCTTCAATTGCGTTTTAGCACACTTTTTATATAACACAATATTATAGCTTATGAAGTATCCCTATATTATATTCGTCTAACAGAAAAGTAGAATATAAACACTCGGAAAGCGTGATCAATTCATTTACAATTTCTAGAGATGCTGAAGAGGTATCTACTTACAAAGCACGTGGTGTTCGTGTGTATTAAGGTATAAAAACGCTTATTAAAAGCTTAAAATTTTTTATTATAAAGATCTTTTCGGAATTGTATCATTCCATCATCAGTTTACTAAAAGAGAGAGTAAAAATACCAATATTAAAAACAACAAAGTTAAAATTTGAACATACAAAAAGAGAAAGTTGGTTTTTTACTACTTACATAAAAAAGGTTGTTAAAAAACATTGTGTGGCCACATAAAAAACGTTCGGTGGACATCTGGATTTAAAAAATAATATTCTTCGTGTTATTTATTCAGGTAAATGCAATAGACTCTTGACTTGTGTAATATAAAAAATGAAACTGGGGGCATCTTATATGACCCCCTGTAGTTGGTGAAGTTTTATTGACTTACATTACCTCTGATCTGTGTTGGAGTCTAGGGCTAACTGATAGAAAGATGGTATGAAAAATCAGTTAGTACCCGTCAATGTCAAGAGGAATGATGTGGTAGGAGCAGTCATTGTGCTTAAGTTTGTGAGTAGGCAGTTTTTAGTGAAGAAATGTGTTTTGTGTGTAGTAGGATCATAAGCGATTTTTGGTATTTTAAAAAACTGATGGGAGAATATAAATCAATGCGTGACTGTGATGCAAAATAAATCGGTATACCAAGGTAGGGAAAAAATTTTATGTAATTTAAGTGGTTAAAATTAATAAATCATTTTAAATGGGATGAAAAGGATGTTATTACCTAATTGTATCGTTGTATTAAATGAGTATATATAAAATATGGATTGTAATTTATGGAAGATGAGTCGAGGAAAAGAAAAAGAAATAAACGAGAAAGTAAGAAAGGGAATAGAAAGTGAATGTGACGATGTAAGCTGGGGAAATTGAAACTGATTGTGATAAGAGGTAGATAGATGTAAAATGAATATTTATAAGAAAATGTGTATGATTGTATGTGTATGATTAAATGAATATATATAAAAGTAGGATTGTAATTTATGGAAGATGAGTAGAGGAAAGAAAAAGAAAAAAGAAATTAACGAGAAAGCAAGAAAAGGAAATAGAAGGTGAATATGGCGATGTAAACTGGTGATATTAAAACTGATTGTGATAAGAGAATAATAGATGTAAAATGAATAATTATAAAAAATGTGTATGATAAGTGATGGTAGTTATTGGAGAGGATGGGTAGTTGGATATTGGCAAAGGGGTGATGTTAGTGTATTAATGGTGACAAGTATAGAGTTAAGTATGAATGATTATGTAAGTTGAAATTTAGCTATGGGAAATAAAAAGAAATGTAGAAGTGAAGTAAAATTGGATGGGTAGTTAAAAGAGAGAAAGTTAGTTTAGGAGAATAATCGTCGATGAAGTGGGACGAAGTCTCTGTTGATGCTGGTGTGACGATTAACACAATTGGGACTATTTTTCTTTTCCTTGACTATTTCCAAATCCTCAAAAAGGTCGAGTTTGAGATATCCTTTAGCACGTGGTGCACGAACACCACGTGCTTTGTATTCAACAGGTATACTAGCCACTCCTGGATATCTCCACTTCATGGTTTGTTCCAGTTTCACTTTTTTTAATAAAAAAAAAAAAAGGTATCTACTTGTTACAAAATCACTTATACTGTAACTGATTATATACAAAAGCGTATCAAAAGTAACAAGTAGAAACTCACAAGTAACGACAATCTACACCTCTAAACAAAGACACTTAATTGCAGTTTTAACAGATATACGAATCACATTTATGTCTGTTGAATTTAATTATATAAATATAATTTTGACTTTTAATAGCTCTATGTATGTGTGTGTTGGTATAATTATAGTGTTGGTTTATAATTATAGTGTTATTTAAATAAACTTGGAACTGTGAAAATTTTTAAGGTGCTTGCTGTTTTCTATCAACTTAAATTAGTAAATTTAATATTATTTTGACTATTATAATAATTATCTATTATGATGATAAAAGGGTTGCAAGTGTGAGTCCATAATTGAACAGATATATTAAAAAGGTCAATACTCTAATATTTACTTTCAAAGTGTTATAGAAACGATCGATTTCGAGGCTTACAATATTTGCCTCATCCTCACGCCCAGCAAAGAGTTTGTTTTGTTAAAAAACAATAATATAGATATCCCTAATAAGAAGTTTTCCGCTTACATCCAGGGTACTGTCTGTCTTCATATTTTCCTTGTGACACTATCATTGTAGTGAGGTGATATGTTAATCAATACATATGTATAAGACCTTTAGGTCTTTACTTTGTGAGATCCTGTGACAAAAACAACAAAAAAAAGGACATCATAGTGCATAATATGTGATTTTTCATCCTTCACAAGTTTTTAAACTATATACAGTATAACCTGCCACATCCGGATCAATGTGGCGACCGACCGATCTGGATATGAAAAAATCAGCTTATCAAGACCATTTAAAAATATGTAGCTGTAAACGGTCTGAAATTTATATAGTAGAGCCTTAAACTACTTCAATGCTTCGGAATGGCTCATCACGACCGAATTTTTGTCAGTGCTTTCATCCCCTTCGTTGTCTGAGTTTTTGTCATGAACGTATAAACATAGATGGACACAGCAATAAGATACTTTTAACACACAATGTTTTGAAGCTTCGATAGAATGTGATGCTTCCGCAATGAGCATAAGCGTGCTTGAATTTTTACTCGCGGGTAATTATTCAGATTTTAAAAATTGGAAGTAGTAATAATGTATAAAAACACGTTCAAAGAATTTAAAAAAAACGAGAGTTTAACTATTAACAAATCACGTCTTTATAGAAAAATTAAAATACAATTTTATTTGCTTTAAAAATAATACAATAAAATATAGTTGAATTCAAGTTAATTTTTTAATAGGTATCGAAATAATGCTACAATAAAAATCTTTGTCAAAAAAAAATCAAACAATGATATGAAAATGTTTTCTCCTTAATTTGCTACCCAAATAGTTCGATCGTCAATATTATTTGGAAGCCTACATAGAAAAATAAATGAGTTTTATTCATTTCACAAATTTATTTGTATGCATAAGAAATATTAAATTAAAAAGGTACTAAATAGATCTTTTTTAATCAGATAATGTCTACTTACAATTTATAAATGTCTACTAATTTCATGAATTCATATCTTATTCAATACATTAATGAACATGAATAAACCCAATGGTACTCCTATTAAAATGTAAACAAACACGCTTCCTCATTTCCTCATCTTAAATAATGTAAATTGTATGTAATTACGAATGAAATGAGAGATCGGGATGTAAAAATTTCGTTTATTTTATTTCACTTTTCACAAATATCTCTTAAAATACAGCCAAAATATCAAAAAACAACTTTTTCCTCATCTACTGTAAAAAGTAAACAAACATGGAACAGCATTTGAAGTTTGACGTAGATCCATAAAACAGAGAAATGTAAACAACCGTTGCCATTTATAAATAGTTTTCAGTGCTTCTACATATAAAACAATTGATTGATATCTATTATACGCTATTATTAAATGATAATGCACACTATGTGCATACTTGATATTTTGATTACAATTAAATATATTAATCTAACCAATAAATTATTATTTTGGTTTGATCGCACCTGTAGAGTATAAAATACGGAGTAATATTTTCAGCGACTCGCGAATAAGAAATTTTAAAACAAAACGTGACAACAGTTGAAGGTGCTGATAATGTGACCTATTCAAATAATTTTGACTACACAATTTTATGTAAATTGAGTCCATCTGTGTTTATACGTCCATGGTTTTTGTCATCATTCTTGCACACCAGGCGATCAGGTTCAATAATTCGCCATCTGTTATTTTGTTCTGTTCGTCTGCACTCAACCACTTGGTAACATCATTTTCCTTCATTTTTTTACATCCCGGCAGGTTCTTTACCAGTTCATCAATCTCTTCTTAGTTGGAAGTTTCATTGGTACCTTCTTTTAGTTTCTCTCCTGTCTATTTATCAGTTGCTTTGTGGTCTGACAGCTTCCTCCATGACCTTACCATTGTTAGGGCAAAAGGTAGAACCAAAAATGTGGGAGTTAGATAATTTAGTAGAAGCCAGAGTAAATGCAATTATAATAAACTCTGACGATGATACTCTAGTTCCTCAGAATAATATTTTGTACTAAGTTTATTATTTAATTTGTGGATTAGGCCTACCGGGGAAACCACATAAAAACGCACCATTATCACTCTACCTCTATGATGGTGTGGAAATAGATCTCTTCTTCTTGATGTGCCTATCCGTGACGAATGTTGGCGATCATCACGGCAATATTCACCTTGATACGAAATGCACATATCGATACGAAATAAAGTGGAAATAAAAAGGATGCACTTTCCAAGCCATGGATAGTCAAGCCTATCTTTACTCTGATCCCCATGTAGGGTCTCCTACACCGGGGGCCTCCTTCACGGGGGTCTGCTCTCTGCTTGTCCTGAGACTCTTTTGTTAGGACCTTTTTCGACTTCAAAACCAAGTTTTATTTAACCATCCTACCAAATTAAGATGGAAATGCAGAGACAACTTCGGATTGACTAACCGAAGCTCTCTGTAGAGCACCTAAGGAGCTAACATGGAGTTGTTTCCTGTGAAGACCCCAACCTCCCTATGGTGACAAGAGTCAAGCTTATAGAGCATACCTTTTGCTTAGTCAATAAGCGTAGAAGAAACACGAATTTGCCTCCAACACGTCGTATGGGAGGGCAAAGTGATAATTTAAAATAAATGGTAAGAGCGTGGAAAACGTGTGAATGATAAATAAATAGAAGAGTGAAATTTAAAGTAACTGTACACTAACTGTGTAACTAGTATTTATAGTTTCTATAAACTACACTTTTCGACGATCTAGAAGATTTGCACTTAATCAAAGAAGAGAAGTGTGGTTCATGCAGGATGGAGCTCCACCTCATTGTCCTTTAATAATACGGAACTATATAGATTCAGCAATTTCCTCATCGTTGGATTGGCAAAGTTAGTAGTTTCGTAGCCGCCTAGAACACCCTATGTAGTCCCTTAGATTCTTATTTCTGAGAATATATGAAATCACTGGTGTATCACTGGCTTTTAGAGGAGCTTCACATTCAACATTTATTATAAAAGGTTTAGTTAAAATGTGTTTTTTGATATTTTCGTGTTGATAAAATTGTCGTTTTATTTATTATAAAAAAATAGTTCTTTCTAGAACCACAATTTATTTTTAAATGTTGAATGCATCTATTTTTTTCAAGAAATTTTAATAAATAACATTATGTTGTTGTTTATAGCGATTAAAATTTCATTTGCATAATAAATGCAATCCTATGACCCAAAAACACCGACATAATACATTTATCAAAATAACTTCACCGCATCCCTTGATTTAACTTCAAACATCTCGAAAAATGATGATTTTATCGTTCCAAATAAAGAGTATGAGTATATTATTTACATAGAAACTGGTGGAGAATCAAAAAATTGCACGAAAATAGCAATTCCGCCAGTGGCGTAAAATTTGGTAAGGGTCAACCTTTCACTTTCCACTGTATTACGTCTCTGGTAGTAGCCAGAAACGTTTATTTAACATAATTTTATAGGGTGTACAGTACCTTCACTTCCTGATAAGTATGAGTATATGTCGAATAGCTTTAAAGTTCTGGTTACAAATAGTTTTTCAAAATTTTTAAACAAAACACCCTGTAACTTATTAAGGAGCTACATTTGATTTAAGTTATTTTCGATTAAATCATAATATTTTGAACTAAGGAATCTCTTTTGTTATTTTTGTGTCGCCAATACACACAAAACCTGTAAAGTATCGTATTACCGTGACAATTAACTTAAATTATTGGCATTCAAAATCGCAATACAATAGAGTGATTTATTGGTAACCCTCTTGGTATACGGACCACCACGTAACGGTTAGAGTAAAGCTCGATGGTTTTCCGCTAGGCAATGAACCAGCAACCATCTCGACGGAATGACGTCAGAATCACACTACAAGTGATTCTCTTTGATCTACTCACCCTCTACAATGAGAACTCCCTTAGCTTTTAAAGCTCGATGGTTTTTCGCTAGACAAATCGACAATGTCAGCAACCATCTTCATTTATTTTCAAGACTTTGGCTTAGACATTTTGACATGTTGTTCGTTGACAAAGTGGAACCTTCCATATTTACGGTACTGGGCCTAAAATAGAATCCTACGACTGACTTAATTTCTCATTCTTCTCGTCCCTTTGACAAACCCTGTACTAAGTGGGCTATTCGTTCGTAAATCAGTCGTATTTTTGTTGCTATCCTCTTGTTTTTATTCTTTTTCCATGTCTTTTTGCTAGTCAAACGTCTTCTACAACCGTTGTGGTATCTCAATATATCTTAGTATGATGAAACATCTGAACATATACATCTGACTCTGTACTTGTATGTGTTACATTTCTAGTGCTATTTCTATACAGGAACATCTATCACAAGATCGGAGCTCTTGGCAGCTATACTGCCGACTGATCGAGTCACCTTTGTCAACGAGTCTCGTCAAATTTTCATGCTCGCTCGGTCTCGACAAAATTGAAACTCTTGGCAGCCATATATCTGGCTGATCTAGTCTCCTTTGTCAAAGGATTCTCCTTCCGATCTTCCGATATTTGATCTGACTCGACGGTTGCGCACCCTTGAGCTTATTTTTCTACCCATAAATTGTCAATCATATTAAACACATACAAGAACTGATACCACACTCTACTCGGTATTATATGCCTTCTAATCAACACCTCTCTGATTGTGTTGGTCGTGTTTTATCACCAGCACAATTATTACAGTTTTCACCAAACTGGCATTTACCGTAGCGCTCGTCGAAATATCATTACTTCCCGGCTGTCATTGAAGACTTTCTTCTGAAATGCGACACCGCGCTAAGATTTCGACGGTGTTCTTCTTCTTGTTTTTTCGCACACCACGGAATTCTTATAGGAAAAAGAGCCAACGGTATTGTGTTTGACACAGTCTTTCTAGTTTAGTAGGTCGAAAAATTCTACTGATCCGACGCTATTCTTTTCTAATTGATGGCATTGTACGCGTTGTCAATCTGAGCACAATTTCAGATGGCATCCAACAATGTCCTGTGGTCAAAATATGATCGCCGCTTATTTGTCAATTCATATTTTATTTTTATTTAGTTCTTTATTAGTACATCCATTTTTTCATGTCTATTCTTTATACTTATACTTTCAGCCGTTCTTAAAAACATTCGTTTTTGGAGCGGGAGAATATTAGCGAAAGTATGTGGTATTTATTTTCATATTTTTACATTTAATATTTTTCTTTTACTGTACTATAATGTGATCTAATTCAATGACTTATGCTAACTACTTTACTTTAAAATATATGTTTCCTGTTATTTCGTAAAATCTCGTAAAATTGTTAAACTGGCTTAAACACATATCTGGTTTTAAGTACGGTTTATTTCTAATATCTGCCCACGATTGTCCAAAATTCCCTTTTCTGTGCCATATTGAACCGGCTTATTTCCTTATGTCGTAGTTCCATCTTAAATTTGGACGTCTTCTTGGTGTCTTGACGCCTCTTGGTTCAGCGTAATTCTAGTGGACCACCTATTGTCAGTTCTTCTCGTTAAATGTCCCACCCACTGCCATTTTAAAGATTTAATTCTATGGATGACATCAATAACCTTGGTTTTCTGTCTGATCCATTATATTCTTTTTCGATCCCTCTTTGTTATACCTAGCATGCATCGCTTCATTGACCTTTGAGTGACTTTCAGTTTCGATAATATCTCTTTCATGTCTGTCCAAGTTTCGCGACCGTATGTCATGATGATAGTATATACTGATCAAATGCTTTTTTATTCAGGTAGATTGGCATCTTCGATTTGAATATAACTGCAGTAATTAATTGTCCCAAGTATACATTATATATACCGTATAGGTAAAAGTTTATGGTCGGTATGGACCTTACGTGAGATCTAGCGAGAAACACCTGTTTTAAAAAGAGAGGGGGAAGGTACAATAAAAAAAAGGGGAAGTTCAACGTTACCAAACTTATTGGTTTTATTTGACCTGTTTTCTTTTTAGCATTTGAACAATGTTCTAAGATAATCAAATTTGGGCGAAATGGATTTAAATGGCAGCTTACTGTTTTTTATTGGAAATATGCCACAAGTTTACTTTACAATAAGTGTAATATAACATTTGGATTTCCACTTCGGAAATCGTTTTATATAAATAAAATTTATTAATGTTTCGTATTTTAAGTACGATTTCTGAATTAAAAATCTAAACATCAAAATAAGCTTATTTTAAAGTCACATTGTGCCTTATTCCCAATATGAAATAATAAACTGCGTACAATAACGCCACATTAAAAAATCTTTATACACAATGATAATTTGGCAACGTCTGTCTGATCAAAGCACCGAATCAAAGTAGGGTAACGAGTAGTAGAGGTGGGTCGTTGTAACTCGTTGACGTTTTTATCGTTAAGAGCGTAGGCGCAAAATATCGGTGCCAATGCTTTTTAAATGCATTCATTTTTTTCGAATCCTGAGAAAACTAATAAATATTTTTGAAAAATTTAAACGCAGAATGAAACAATACATTATTACCAAGGGCCGAAAGTCCCCAAAAACTTCTATATTGTTTATTTTAATAAGTTACAGGGGTGAAAAAAAAAGAGAAAATTTAGTGTGATTTTTAATTTTAAATATCTCATTCAAAAAACTTTTTGTTCATTCTAAGGGACTTTTGGCCCTCGGTAATAATGTAATCTTTCATTCTGCATTTAAATTTTTCAAAAATATTAGTTAGTTTTCTCAGGATTCCAAAAAAAATGAATGCATTTAAAAAGCATTGGCCTGAAATTTTCCGCCTACGCTCTTAACGCAACTCAACCGATTTTCGTAAACAAGTAACTATGATTGTTTAAAAGTAGTTTCAAGTAAGCGAGTACCTACATAAACAAACATAAAGGCTATTATCGTTTATGTGTATATTTATTGAAGTGAAAGAAACTAATGATATATTTATATTCATGTTTATTATAACTTGAAAAATAAACTAAACAATACAAATAATAAATCGTACTTACATTTACATTACACGTTATTATTAAATCGCGAATCGTCTAAATTAACATTTAAAAACATAGGTTTTTCTACTTTACTTCTTGTTAACCGTGTTCTGTTTTTATTTAAAATTAAACCAGATTTTAAACATGTGTTCACATTTACAATACTTTATGAATATAGTGGATAAGTTAGGATATACTTTAATTATAGAAATAACCAGCTTCTTAACTCTTTCTTTTGTTTCTTTAGCTTCATTTTTGTCAGAAAAAGCCTGCACTTTAAATCGTAAATTCATAAATGTACATAATGACAATGTGCCACTCTGTTCTATCCCTCTAAATCTTTTTGCTAAACTCGATATTAGTAATTGTACTACGTCGGATACTATGGATGTAAGGTTACCGTTTGCTAAAATTTTATTGCAAGATTTTTGCAGGCAGCGTACCATAACAATCACTGAACTACCCTTCAAGTATTTATGGCCACTCATTGTACTTGTTATTTCTTTAAACGGCCGTAAAATTTGGAGAAGTTGAGAACAAATAATCCAGTGTTCTTTATTTAGATTTCTTTATTTTGGTCTAAGCCTAAGTCTGTATTAACTAATACCGATGTGGAATGGATTGCCTCTTCTAACTAGGTCAGTTTTTTTTAACATGTAATAGGTGAAGTTCTACCTAGTTTCCACGTCTTGGATTGGCCGTTTGGGAACTTTGTTATATTGTTATTTTCATTCCAAAAAATCTTTAATATCTTTGACCATATTTGAGGCATTATCAGTTACTGCAAAATTTACTTTTCGTTTTAGACCCCACTGATTAATAATTTCACTAATTTCAGAAGCGATGTTTTCTGAATTATGGTTTCCAGCAGCCTAATAAAACCGTTTTAAATTCTAAATTTTCGGTTAAATATTGTCCTGTTAATGCGATGTAACTCTCAGTTACTCCAAATGTCCAGAGGTCAGTAATACAGATATTTTCTACTTTTTTAACAACTTGTGATCTAATAATTTGCTCAGTTTTGATAAAACATTCCTGAAGTAATGAACCTGATAAAGTTTTTTTTTTGTTGGAGGTTTATATCCAGGAATCCACCCTGCAAACTTTTTAAAAGCTCGTTCTTCAACTATGGAAAACGGATGAAACGAGTCTTTGCATAAGTTTAGTAAATCTTGAAAATCAACCATTACAAGAAAAAGAAACTGATAAAGATGACTTAAGTCCATGGTGTATTTTTGATGAATTAATTGGACATGACTCATCTAAACATACACCTATATCGGGAGATATAAAAGAAGTCGACATGTATTTGTCTGATGATATATTACCCACAAAAAATTTCGAACAAAGATTGGAACTGTCCATTACCGTGGTGGAAAAACCATCGCCATGTATATCCTAACTTAACCACTATATTCATAAAATATTGTAGTATTGTAACAAAATCTGTTCCTTGTGAACACATGTTCAAACTCTTGTTTAATTTTAAATAAAAGAAGAACACGGTGAACAATAAACGTGGAAAACTTATGTTTTTTTTTAATTTGTTTTTCAAGTTATAATACATCCTTTTTATTTATTTAGTTATAAATATATCCTTCGTTAGTTTCTTTCACTTCAATACTTATACACATAAACGATAATAGCCAATATGTTTGTGTACTCGCTAATTTGAATACTGGTAAACAATCAACTAGTTACAGTTTACGAAAAATTGTTCCGATAAAAGTTTAAAAAACTAGAGGACCCACCTCTAGTTTCTTAGCTATATTAAGATCGGAACCAGAGAATATGTAAAATATCTCTGATCGGAACTAATCGTCTCTCTAATGGGCAATGGGCGTCAATAAGATTTATGGGGGGGAGACCAAGGGGAAATATGATTGTTATCTTTGTCTATTCGCTGAAAATATGATTTTATATCTGTGATAGATATCCTGTTAAATTTTACCATACCTATCATAAACTTTTACCTACACTGTATATATTATTGCCATTGGCGTAATTCAATTGGGATTTTTGAGATATTTTACTTTATTAATTGAGTTGGTTACTTTTTAAAACATTTTCCAGTGGCATATTTGGGGTGGAAGGTAAAGGCAAATTAAAGAGCAGGCAGGTTTATGCAAATAAGGGAGCCACATGCTAATTAGGGACAGGTGTATACAAATTAGGGACGGGTGTATGCAAATTAGGGAGCAGATGCTCCGTGCTCCGCTGCTCTTTACCTATTATCTACCTACTTATCCAAAAACTAATATCGTGAGGTAAATATAATTAACGGACGAAAGGGAAATTTAAAAAATGCTTTTTTCTGAACGACCGTAAGGGGAACATTTGGCGTGAAAGGGAAATGCACAAGCGGAAAATATTACTACAATATTATCATAAATACTATATTATATCATTTAATATATTATTACCTTTAGATATCTGTCAGAGTTGATAGATATTTCTCTAAATTCCTGGATTTTAATAACAGTGTTGCTGCAATTGAGACATATTTTCCTTGAGATGATATCATTCTCCAAAATCTGTAACAAAGAATCTACTTGTACACACCTGTTGCAATAACTAAGGTTAAAATATTAGGGATATAACTAAATATTTATGTTAGTGATTTGTAATGCAGTCATTATACAGTATGATGCAAATGTATGGAATAAATTCATTATTTGAGAAACAGACGACTTTAAACAAAATCTTAAACACGTCAATTTTAATTTTTGAATGGTTATCAAGAGCTATATATGTGTTGGACGTTACGTCATTAGTGTTTGCGTAATGACGTAATCGACGATTTTTTTAAATACAAACCGATGTCACGCTACAGCTCATTTGAAAGGTCTCCTTATCGCCTTTGCAACGATGTAATCATTTGAATATTTATTTCTACAGGGTTAACCAAAAGTGTTGGTTTATTAATACAATTAAATTACAATAAATATTTACTTAATTACAATTAAAATACAAACAAATGTTCAAATTGACGACCTTCAGCAATAATACAATGTGAAATATGGGCAAAAAATTCTTTCCTAACGTTTTCGATGACTTCAGGTGTTATTTGTGCAATTTCCGTTCTGATACGTTCCTTCAACCCTTCTACATTACTCGGTCGATTTTGGTACACTCTGCTCTTTAAATATCCCCACAAAAAAAGTCTAACGGGGTCAAATCTGGAGACTTTGCTGGCCATTTGATGGGCCCCCTTCTACCTATCCACCTACCTGGAAAAACGTTATTAAGGTAATTTCATACCTCAACGCCGTAGTGTGGGGGAGCCCCTTAATGTTGGTACCACAAATCATTTCTATTTGGAAAAGGCTGTGGCAACATATACCCCTGAAGAAATTCTAGATAACGAGAAGTAGAAGTTTTCCTCAAAAAAATATGACCCTACAATTTGATTGTTTATAATGCCGGCCCAAACATTCACCTTCTCGGGATATTGTTTCCTATCGTCTTCCATCCAATGTGGATTTTCACTTGCCCAGTATCGATATGTCTGGCGATTTACGTGACCGTTCAGCATAAAATACGCTTCATTAGAAAAAAGTACCTTTTGTATGAAATCCTGATCTCTGTTACATTTTTTCATAACGGTTTTGCCGAATTCGATTCTTCTATCAAAGCCATCTAATAGCTCCTGGACCAGATATACTTTGTATGGATGTCACTTCTTCTTTTTTAGCACTCTTACTACAGTGGATTGGTGGATATTATTATCTAGTGCGACCTGCCTAGAACTGGTATGGGGATTTTCTTGAAACGCCAGTACAACGTCCAGTTTCTTGGCTTCGGATATTGATTTTCTACCACTTCTGGAAAGATCTTTAACATGGCCAGTTATTCTATTTTTTTTTCAATTTTACTTACTGTTGATTGAGTAATTGGTTCGCGATTGGGGTATTTAGCATTAAGTCCGCTAAACTTCTGCTCGAGTCCTCACTCTATCTCCATAACCAATCATGATTAAAATCTCGATTCGCTCTGTTTCTGTTATATGAATACTTACTATAATAATTAATTTCAGATTATAATGTAGCATTGTTTGTTATCTTTATATTTTTTTTCGGAACCAGCAAAAAACAGTATTTTGTTTTATTTCCAGTGGCGTTCCTGAGTGTATTTTAGTACTGTGAATGAATATTTATTGTAACTCCATGTTACTTAACAAAGTTCATAATTTTGGTGAACCCTGTAGAAATAAATATTCAAATGAATATATCGTTCTAAAGGCGATAAAGAGACCTTTCAAATGAGCTGTCGCGTGACGTCGGTTTGTATTTAAAAAAATCGTCGATTACGTCGTTACACCGACACACATGTATACACATGTATAGCAATTGATGGCCATTCAAAAATTAAAATTAACGTGTTTTAAGATTTTTTTTTAAAGTACTCTATCAATAAATGTAAATACTCTATCAATAGAAACAGTTGGCTTAAAACATGTTTTTGTTTCCAAGTCTGCATAAAACTACACGACTGTCCTATGAGGTCCAACTGAAACTAGAAATGTAGTATGAACTACGATAGAGTTTTAAAGAGGATAATAGTACATACTACGCCATCCCTCGAGATAAGATTGAAGCAGAGGTACAAGCAAAATATTTTTTTTTTTCGTATTGTTACACTTCTTTATAAACGCTTTTTTTATATTAATTACAAGACTTGTTGTATTACAATCTGTAATATTGTAACAATATATACAAGTACAGGAAGAAAACAAAATTCGTGGATGCGCAATATCCGAGATTATAGTTTGTGTACTAAGTCATCAAAAGTATATCATCTAGAGTGGCATATCTTATTCTGAAGCTGAACAGTAGGTATCAACTCAAAATTATCCAAATATACGCTCCAACAACAGACCATACAGACGAAGAAATTGAAATGTTTTATGACGATGTATCCACTGCGCTTGATAATTCTCGTACTCAATTCACAATTTTATGTGGCGATTTCAACGCAAAAATAGGGGTAAAAGAAGCAGATCTAGAAACATCTTTAGGACAATTCGGTTCCCCAGGAAGAAATGATCGAGGAGAAAAACTACTAGGATTCCTACTCCAGAATAACTTATTCAACATGAACAGCTTCTTTCACAAAAAGATGCACAGAAGATGGACTTGGGAAAGTCCAAACGGTAAAACAAGGAACGAAATTGACTACATCATAAGTGATCAAAAACAAATAATTAAACATGTAACAGTACTCAACAAGTTCACCACAAACAGCGACCACAGGATGATACGAGCGAAAGTTCAAATCAATATAAAAAGAGAAAGGAATATAATGATTAAAAATAAAATTTCATGGTATCTGGACACCCCCATTAGATATCAACCAATATCAGACACATATCAATAATAAGCTTCTATTGCAGGAAACCTCCGCTAACGATATTAACGACTTGAATAAATGCATCATAAACGCCTTACAAGAAAGTCACCGAGTGCACTGTCCTAAAAGAAAATCAGATAGTAAAATAAGTCCATATACTGAAACGCTCTTGGATCAAAGAAGACAAATGAGAAGCGATAAGAATGTAGATAGCAACACTTTAAGAAAAATGAACAAAACTGTTTCGAAAGCAATTAGGAGAGATTTAAGGAAATTTAATACCGATTATATTAAACGCACTATAGAGGAAAATAACAGCCTAAAAGTTCTACGTAGAAAGCTAACGAATGGGAAATGCGAAATTCATAAATTAAGAAACAAGCAAAATGAAATAATATCACGTAAGACGAGTTAATACAGGTCGTCGAAGAGTTTTACGAGGACTTATATAGAAGTAGACGAGAAGATAAAACAGGAATACAAACAGCCATTTCAAAGAAGATCAAGAATCAAGGTTCCGAACTAATGCCAGAGATAAAGCTAGATGAGATTCGACAAGCATTAAGAAAAATGAAAAATAACAAAGCCCCAGGAGAGGATGGAATCGTAATAGAAGCTATCGTAAATGGAGGAGATATGCTATTAAATAAATTAAGGAAACTATTCAATCTATGTTTGCAGCAAAGAGAGGTGCCCAAAGAGTGGAACAATGCTACAACCATCCTTTTGCATAAAAAAGGAGATAGAACGGACCTAGAAAATTATAGACCTATTAGCCTGTTGAACCACATATACAAGCTCTTCACTAGGGTAGTGACATCAAGATTGGAGAAAAAATTAGATTTCTACCAACCGAGAGAGCAGGCAGGATTCCGCTCAAATTATGGTACCAATGATCACCTCCACACAGTAAAGACACTCATTGAAAAATCTATAGAATATAACAAACCTCTTGTTCTCACTTTCATAGATTTTCATAAAGCGTTCGACACGATCGAATTAGACAGCCTTATAGAAGCAATGAATGACAGCAGCATTGACCATAGGTATAGTGAGATTATTTATAATATTTACAAAAATGCCACTATGACTGTTAAAATAGACAATAAAACCCGACCAATAAAAATATATCGTGGAATAAGGCAAGGAGATACATTGTCGCCGAAATTATTCATAACGGCATTAGAATATGCCTTTAAGATGATCAATTGGGACCACAGAGGAGTAACGATAGACGGCGAAAAGCTTAACCATCTCCGTTTCGCAGATGGCATTGTCCTTATCACAGATAATTTAGGAGAAGCTACAGATATGTTAAACGAATTGGATTTTGCATGTTCGAAGGTGGGCCTGAGAATGAACTTGACCAAAACTAAGTTTATGACAAATTTGGTCCCCAATAACCATTTAACTATTCAAGACAAAGTGGTAGAACTGGTGGAGAAATATACGTATTTGGGTCATGAAATAAGAATCAGCAGGGATAACCAAACATGTTAGATCCAAAGACGAATTACTTTAACATGGGCAGCCTTTGGAAAACTGCGAGACACACTTAGGGCCAATATACCAATCAGCCTCAAAAGAAAAGTGTTTGACCAATGCGTATTACCGGTCATGACCTATGGGGCGGAAACTATGACTTTAACCAAGACCACGGCTTCGAAACTGAGAGTGGCACAGAGACGAATGGAACGGTCTATGCTGGGAGTGACGTTGAGGGACCGAATAAGAAACGAAGATCTGCGAAAAAGGACGAGTATTACTGATGTTGTGGAACGCATAGCGGAACTAAAATGGAACTGGACAGGCCATGTAGCGAGAATGCACGATTCACGATGGACGAGCAAAATTACAAATTGGAGGCCAAGAGCAGACAAACGCAG
Source organism: Diabrotica balteata (assembly GCA_918026665.1). Lineage (NCBI taxonomy): Eukaryota > Metazoa > Arthropoda > Insecta > Coleoptera > Chrysomelidae > Diabrotica > Diabrotica balteata. The sequence continues at coordinate 88,738,296 of OU898283.1, forward strand.
TAGAGGAAGACCACCTACACGTTGGGCCGACGACATCAGGCATATCACTAAAAATTGGCAACAAAGAGCACAAAATCGTGAGGAATGGAGGAGTTTAAGGGAGGCCTATGTCCAGCAGTGGACGTGATAAATAGAGACTGGATGATGATGACGATGATGATGACTAAGTCATGAAATTTTGGGATTTTGTAATATTTTTCTAATGCATATCTTTATTTAGCCGTAAATTAAGACAGTAAAGTACGTTTACAGCCCTAAAGTACTTCAGTACTAACCGGAACTAAAAAACCTAATAATTAGAACTTATCCTGTATATTTATAAAATCACATTGTAACTTCAAATACATTTTTTGTTTTAACTTAAGACGAGCTCCAAAGATTAACACACCAATACAACAGCCAAGAAATATAATATGATATCAGCAGAAAAAACCAAATGTATTACATCTAAATACCCAGTATGATATAAAATCGAAATTGATGGGAAAATAATAAAGCAGGAAGCAAAGTTTAGATATCTGGGAATAGATATAACTAGTTACGAAGATGTTGAAGAAGAAGTGAGACAACAAAGCTTAAAAGTAAGTAAAGCTACGGGATCTCTTAATGACACAATCTGGAAGAATAAACACCTAAGACAAGACACAAAAATAAAAATCTATAAAGTAGCAATTAGACCTATATTAATATACACGGCAGAGTCAAGACCTGACACATCTAAAACGAGACGACTACTACAAACAACAGAGATGAAAATACTCCGACGAATATCAGGGAAAAGTCTGTTGGATTTGGAAAAAAACGAAAATATAAGAAGAGTATGCACTGTAGAAGACATAAATGCATGGGTGACAGAACGGAAACAGGAGTGGAACGAACACTTTAGTAGAATGACAAGGGATAGGATAGTACGAATAGCACGGGATAAGTCACCAAATTTACGTAGAAGTATTGGCAGACCAAGAAAAAGATGGTGTGATAATTTAAGCAATTTAGGAGACTAATATTGAAGAAGAAACGGGATTTAAAGCCTACACACAAGAAGGATGAAGAAGATATTAGTAAATCTTACGCAATGTTCACAGTGGAATTCAATTCAAGAATTCAATAAAACAAAGTTTTCTTCATTGACACAAAAAAAAACGCCACATAATGAACACGTTAAATAAGGTCTACTTTCAACGGCTTTGGAAGAACATTCACATTTTCCTGTTCTCCCGACAAAAATGAGCCAATGAGATCCTTTATTTCTCAGTCTTATATCATTGGATAGAGAATACTTAGACTCCTTTTTTGGAGTTAAATCACTTTCTACTTGTTGTTCAACAGATTCAACGATTTTAGTTATTATAACCTCAAGACCAATGTCCTAATCGTTTCCTTCTTCATCGGTTTTGGTCACATTGTCCAGAGGCAATTCTCCAGTTCAGCAGCCATCGAGGGGCAAAGGGGTCCAGCGATCAAGAATATGGGCTAAATAACGTTGTACCGGTAAAAGTTGTAGTTGTTGATTGCATAGTCGACGCATACACGATACTCCTGGAGCACCGTTACCGGATCGTGGGGAGCTGCTGGATCACTATGATTAAACTTAATGAGGGATTCTATATCATGAATGTAAAACAATTTCATATTACATCTGTACACCATGGTCGTCTTCCAGGCGGTTACATGGGTTTGATGTTGTTCTTCGTTATTGCAGTCTTCTGTCGCTAAGAGTTTCTTAGACAGGTCTTAAAACTCATCGTACATCCAGTCATCGCCAAAGTGTTGTTGTAAGAGATGTTTCAGAGATTTTTCTTCTTTTCAATAAGGGTATTATCCAGCAGAATACAGGGCAGTACCATATCCTGATCAGTTTTTCCCGCCTTTATCAATGTTTTTCCAATTTCTAGAAGACTTTTATATCGAACGTTTTGGAAACACCAAACTTTTATTGTATTATCTTATAGTTTTCTGAATTAATTATTTTTTAAATCGAGTATTCCACCAATTTTTTGTAATTTGTTTTGAGGAGACAATGTCATAGAGGAACGAGTCTACTCCAAGATTCTTCACCAAATCAAACTGTTGATAAATGCTTATGAATTCCTCTTTTGTTTTTACAACAGATTGTTTTCTTAAGCATTTCTCAACCCTGCCAAACACCCTATCTGCTGGCAAAAAACTGTAGCCACTCACCGGAAAAGCTATTCTAATTCTGGAAGTCCCTTGACTTTAAGCCAATAATATAACACATGGATTATGTGTGAGTTCTTATGTTGTCCTCCGCATCCACGCTTGATTGATCCTCGCTCCACGGATAAAAATGGGGACGTTTTGATCCCATATCAGGACATCAGAAAACATAAAAAACTTACTTGGTGTGCATAAAATTCGTCAGATATGGGTGTCTTAGGCAATGTCTGTACCTGCTGCAAGTCAAAACAAAAACTTTGAAAATTCTGGGCGATATTTTCATAAATCGTAGAATGCTTTAGATTTTTTGTTGTAAATGCGCTTTTGTGCAATTAATTCTCTTCTCTTTCCTGTATATTTTTCTATTTTAACTTGGTTCGGGATTAAAAGCTTAAATTAAAATCCTTTCTGAAGATTCTCGAAAACATTGACAGTGAAACACTCTTTTGTCTCGAACTTTGTGTTAAATAGCTTACGTAACTTTGTAATATTTAAATCACTGCCTAAATAAAATTTTTGAGATTTTGATCTATTGTAATGGCTTCCACCTTCCTTTCAAATTGCCGATAAACTCCCTAACGCAATTCTTAGTTATTGTTTTTTTGGACTTTTGATCTCTTCCTCTCTTGTCTTTTGGTACTTCCCCTGCATAAATGGTATTTGCAACTCTGGTTACGCGTCGTGCTGATAGACGCATAGCTGAGGTAAAGAATTTTTGACAAACTCTTAATGGATGTTTAGAATTCCATTTTTTAAGTAGTATTTTACTGCTTACTTACTAGATTTTAAAGGTATGGATTTTCTTCGTCTATTTACTTCAGAGACACTCATCATATGACACAATTTTACATCTTGCTCATTTCTATTAGTTGAACTGTAAATTTTTTCTTTATTTCTTTTAATATCAACCAGTGTAATATGATTACACTCAACCAGTGTAATATGATTACACTAATAACTACGGCCGTCATGATTACATGATCTTTTGACATTTGTCAAAACTACATCTGAATCACCATATCTAAAAATAAAAAGAGATAACTCTAAACTGAGCATCTCATGTAATAAAAAAAACCTTTTTGTTTAGGCGTTTACTTTTCGCATGTTCATTGTCGCTCCTTATCCTAACACTTTTTCTATAACAGTCACATTTAACTCCTCAGGATCGCTCCTTTTACATACAAAATACAGCACAAACCAAAACAACGTGTCGTATTAAATTATTTTTAGTGTAGAATTATAGAGACAGAAAAAGAATATCGCCACAAGTTATTAGGGGGTACCTACTTGCCCCATCCAGTACATAAATGCCAGCAATCTATATTACTTTCTTTAAATACAGGTACATACGATGAACTTTGATTGACGCTAGGAACACAAATGGATTTATTGCGTTTTGATCGATTTGTAACTTTTCGATAGCTATTTGCTATTGGAAATATAGCGTTTGAAAGGAATTGTTGACTTAAACCACGGTTACTAGACTTACAACGATTGCCTACTCCGACTAACTAATGAACATTAAGCCCGAAATTACGTCACGAGAGTACAGTAATTTAAATCGTTACATTGTTAATCGGCGTTTTTATGGCTTTGATGTATGAAAAATAGTAAATGTAGTTATAAAATAAATGTTCGATCAGTTCTCCATAGACATATATCTTTGCGTTGGGGTAATAATTTCTACTTATTATTTTGTTTTTGTCTTCTTAATATTTATTTTCAAACCCCGTGCTTCACTTGCAAGAGTTAGATCATTTAAAAGGCATTGAAGATCTTCGATGTTATGTGCCACTATGGCTGTATTATCGGCATATTAACCTGATGTTATTAATAAATATGCCGTTAACTTTAATACCCTTACTAGAGTCTGCCACTGCTACTGCGAAGGCTTTTTCTACGTATAAATTAAACAGAATTGGAGACAGTATACAACCTTGCCTTACTCCTTTTTTAATGGAGAAATCTTCTGTTTCGTTAAAATTTTGAAGACATACTGTTGCTGTCTGGTTAGAATACAGATTGGCGATAATTTTTATTATTTTTCCTTGATTGATCATTAGTCTTCATCCCTCATCTTGTTTGCTTTTGGCACTAGTAACCTGGCTATTGAAGCATTTATTAAAATACTTGATTCGCTTGAATATCCTATATCTGCAGTATGTTTTTACGAGAAAAAGGGGTGTATTTGAAAAATGACTGGAAACATACTCTACAGTTCGATGTATCATTTTCTTACCCCGATTTAGGTTTTCACCATGAAAATTTTGGAAATATTTTTTCATCGTCATTACTTGGTTTACCCATTCCGATGATGCACTTATGAGTCCACCAAATGATAAATGTTGTATCCAGGATGATACAGAATAATTGTGAACATTTATATTTTGTTCCTCATAGGTAGGTCTTCCTAAATTTGGGAATTGATTTTTATATTTAAATGCTATGAAACCAGCAATATATATCAACCCATCTGATTGATATTTGGTTTCTTTTGTTATATTGGCTTTTTGTGGCACGTCTGATTTACTACTAATTTTGAACAATATTTTTACACAAAATGTGCTGCAAATTGTGCTATACAATATTGTGCTGCGATTTTTTATCTCTGGCTTGCAAATGATGTTTTAAGGCTGTTGCAGTTGTGTGAGATAGTAATTCTGCAGCAAGTGCAACGTTTTGTCTCCGCATTTCTTTTACCTCTAAATGATCTGAAGTCAGTTTATATATGGAACTTAGTTCTGTTGTTGCAGTTTGAATTAGTTCTTTTAACAAATCTTTTTTCAATACACTTCCATCTTCAAGTTCAAATCCTGTGTCGATCAACCAGTTTCTTCTTAATTTTTTCATAAGTCCTTGATTGCCTTCCCCGCAATCAGACACGCATGCAACTACATTATATTTTACATTGTGCAACTCAGTAATTATGGTAGACAAAATATTGTCGATCATACTTGTATCAAAGCCAATGTAGATTGGTTGCTTCCATTTATCACTACTTGCATGTACCTATGAGGACCAACCACTCATCCTCTTTTTGGTCATTCATACTGGGCACAGACTTCCATTTCATAATATGACAAGACGGTTACTATTTGTAGTTGTTTTTGATTTTCCAGCAATATACATCACCTGAAGTACATCTTGTAGGAGACCAAATCTAATATTAATGTGTGCAGCCCATTTTTGTTACAATTAATATTCCAGGTAATGGGTATTTATAGTTATTTCTTAGATATAGGTTACATCTTTTACTAAAATATCTTATTGTGAAAGCTTTTGCAATTTTTTCTGTTGTCCAACATGCTCTTTTTTTTTTCACAATAATTTCAATTTCGTTTTTACTAAACATGTGTCCAACGTGTTTCAGAATCTTTTGCTCACTATCAATGTCTTTTTCTTTAATTATTTTATTTAATTCTACAATCCTCGTTCTCAAGCAAGTCCTCGTATTTTCGTTTTAAAAAATCTACTTCCGATTCTTTACTTGTAGCGGACACCTAAGACAAATCAATGGTTACAAGATTAGTTTTTTCCCTTGTATGTGAATGCACCTCTAATAAGTCTTCAATGATAGCTGTTTGTGTTTTCATTGCTACTCTTTTATCTCTTCTTGCTGTAGGTTCACATTCTGTTTGTTTTTCAACATCTTGAGATTTTAAGTTTTTAATTAGAATTACTACAAAATAGTGATGATAATAAATAGAATTTTATTAAGTCAACAACAATTACCTTCATCCTTTAATTTCAACTTAGGTCTAATTTCCATTATTCGAGCATACAATTCATCCACAAAATCATCCCAATTGAAATGATTACTACATACTCTAGCAGTTTTTATATTTATTTTAACTTTTCTGCAACAGCGCTTAATCCATATTTTTTCTAATTTTGTATTTTTTGGAAACGTAAAAAATTATTTGTTGATCAGAATCAGCCGATTTCTTGTTTTTATAAAAATTATTTTTACAAGTGTCCACACTACAACCTGTGCCTGGCATTCTAAAATTTCTTAAATATTATTCTAACGTTAACACACAATAAAGTTTTAAAGTTTTAACCTGCCTTATAAAAAAATATTCTTATTTCAGGTAGGTACTCTACAAGATACGGTATACAACTACAATAAATAACTTTTCTTTGGTAATTCAAAATAAGTGTTTACAGGAAATAACCCCAAAATTTCAAATACAAAAATATAAAGTAAACTAAGATATTTAAGAAACGATAAATAATAAAGCAAATAATAAACTCAAAGATCATTTTCCCGAACAAACTGATAATAAATGGGTTTGTAATTGTATTCGTGTGATCGTGTGTACTCTGGTGACGGAAATCAAGCATATAACTCTCCCCACCCCATATTTTAGTAGTCTGTGACCGTAGTAAGTTTACGAACCGTGGACTTATAACCATAACCTTATACCTAATAATTAAATTACCAAATTTAGAATAAAAACATCTATGATTACACAAAAAATCATTTGGAAACAAATCTGTTAAGAGACATTCAAGATATTCGGAATATATTCCCATTTCCCAGACGTTAGAAGTTCTATTCTCGAAAAACTGTACAAACGTGTTTAAGACATGCGTATCATGATTGATGATCTTTTAGTACAAAATACTGTTCAAATATGAGTAATAGTAGGATTAATATTATAAAGTATAAACTAAGACCTCTTTTTAAATACAAATATTTCACAGATATACATATTGCCACCTATTTTTATTATTTTCTTCAAAAGAAGCACCACTGTATCACTCGATAAACTGAATTTACTAAAGTCTAAATCTAAAGTAAAAATAAGATAAAATATGGTGGAACTTCGAAGGTTTTCGTTAAACTTCGGGAGATATTTATTATCGTTTTGTACGCAAGGTCAATATTTTTCAAGATGGCGGGAATTAATAATTTCTTATGAGGCACATACCTGAACTCCAGTTGTAATAAATATCACTTCTTGTAAATCTACTTTATTCGAATTATTTTTAAAAACACAATTCAGTTCTTTTTCCGATAAGCACAACCGACACACAATATTATTGTACGCCATTTTTAATAAACATCGATATGCCCCGGTACGAGAAGTGAAGCGGATTCGTAGCGGCGCTCGGGGACAACCGTCGCCATTCGATATAAACGGCATGAACGTACGAAAGCTGTCACGATGTAGGCTTCCTCCCCTCAAAACTGAAATTCGACTAATCCAATAATCCAGGACAGGAAGAGAAAGGAACATGTGCGTGTGCCCTTTTTAGTAGGACGCAACATGTTGTAATGTTGTGTTGGATAAAACATAATGTGAATTAAGTGTTACAGTTTCTAAAAAATAAGAACTATCAAACGTAGGTACCCATACTGTATGGTGCAAATGAATATACAGTATGAATAAATAAGTTCAAAAAGCGTTGACTGCAGAGTAAATTCCTAAAACTCGCCGATTTGTATTTATAAATTGGCTGTGATACGACGAAAATTATTATTTAGTTTTTTATATTATAGAAATATCAGAAAAAAGTAAATTAGTAGCATTACATAATATAAAATGTTATTTAATATGTGTTTGGTTAAAGCTTAATTGATATTTTAATTACTACAATTAAAACATTATTATTTATTAACTACAAACAAAAAAAGCACGTGGTCAAATTTGACAATCGGTTAAAATACAGGGTGTTTCAAAAAAGTATATCATAAATTAAATCACGAATTCCGGGGACAAAAATAAATGGATTGAATCTAAAGCCGGGTCCAGACTATGTAACACAACAGGTTAAATAACAAAGTTTTGTAACTTGTTAGAGAATTTTAAATAAAAAAGTTATAACACAGTGTTGTATATCATTTTTCTGGTTATATAGCAAGTTTTATGTTACCTAACAGTTGTCGGTAAACATCAAAGAAAGTTATAAAACATTGTTGTAAAACCCCATCGTGACTAATCTACACTTAAAAACATGTTATTGAAACATTTCTTTGGCATAGTACGCGAGCAGAAGCCGTCGGAGTCATATCGCCCTATTCATCTTGATTCTTGGGTGATTTTGCTAAATTTTTCTTTGCTCTGTTCACGTGGGGTTATTTTTATTTACGCGATGGAATGGTCAAAAGAACTGACAACTCATTTAATTGAGCTGTTTCGGAAACAACGAGTATTATGGGATCCTACATTCATGGATTTTATATACTGCCTAACCTACCAGACATCCAGCTAAAAGTGATGAGCATTTTGTTGTGTTGTTTTTAGATATATAATCTGGATGCTATGTTATAACAGGTTACAAAACAAAGTTGTAAAACAAATTTGTTGTACAACTTTGTTATTTAACATGTTTTGTTACATAGTTTGGACCCGGCTTAACTTACCTTAGTACAAAAGTGTACACAAAAAAAGTTACAGCCCTTTGAAGTTACAACATAAAAATTATTTTTTGCATTATCTCCTAAACTACTTGACATTTTGTAATAAAAATGGACACGTTACTTTCTTGTTCTGAAAGAATTTTTCATACAAAAGAAGCAACAAAATCTAAGCGCACACAGAAATTTTAAGGGGGGGTGTGCAGCCCTAAATCCCCCCAATCTTTTGAGTACGTTCAAATCAAATTTGTCAGAGAGTAAGAGTTATTACCAACTACAGAAGGCTTATGGACTGAAGTCAAGAATGCTTTTACTAGCGCCGAGAAATATATAAAAGACACTAATAACAAAAGAAATTCTAAACCCTGGATGACACAAAAAATTCTGGGAATGATGGATACTCGAAGAGCCTACAAAAATAAAAATAATGAAAAATATAGGGAAATACATTGTCAAATCAAGAAAGAAATAGCTACCGCAAAAGAAAATTGGATGATAGAAAACTGCCAAGAGATCGAAGAATTAATAAACACGACAGTCAAACACTTCACAAAAAAATAAAAGATCTAGCTGGAATGACAAAACAAAGACTCCCTTGTAGATTAACAAACGACGAGAATGAAACGATATGGGAATTAAGCGATCTAAACAACGTATGGGGACATTACATAGAAGAACTATTCTCGGACACACCACTAAACAACATAATATATAAAAACCATGAAACCAGTCCTCCTATATTAAAACAAGAAGTAGAGAGAGCAATCAAAAACGCAAAAAATGGGAAAGTTCCTGGCCCCGATGACATACATACCGAAGTCATAAAGCTACTGGAAGAGAAACATTTAAATATAATCGTCAAATTATTTAATCAAATATATACAAGCGGTGAAATTCCACAAGACTGGTTAAAATCAGTCTTTATTCCCCTTCCAAAAACTAAAGGACCAAAGAAGTGTGGTGATTTCCGACTTATTAGTTTAATGTCGCATATGTTAAAGTTATTCTTGAAAGTTATTCACCAACGCATTTATAAGAAATGTGAACAGGATATCAGTGATGAACAATTTGGCTTCCGAAATGGATTTGGGACACGGGAAGCATTAACCAGTTTTATTATACTGCTGCAAAAATGTCGAGACCAAAAAAAGGATCTCTTTTTATGTTTTATTGACTATCAAAAGGCCTTCGACAAAGTAAAACATGATAAGCTGATGGATTGCCTTCACAAAAAGGGACTAGACGAGAACGATTCTAAATTTATCCAAACGCTGTATTTTAACCAAACTGCAGCAGTTAGAACAGAAGCCGGTGACACAGAAAAATTCAATATCAAGCGAGGTGTACGACAGGGGTGTGTATTGTCACCACTACTTTTCAATATATATTCGAAAGAAATCTTTGCACGAGCACTAGAGCAATCAAGAGAAGGTGTTAAAATTAACGGCAGAGTTCTAAATAATGTACGATACGCCGACGACACGGTCCTAATTGCAGAGAGCGCACAGGATCTCCAGACACTCTTAGATCGCGTCAGATCGATCGGAGAACAATACGGCCTCAGCATTAACGTCAAGAAAACAAAAACAATGATTGTCTCCAAAACATCCATCCATCCATCCATGGCTTTAAACGTGAATGGTAACATTATCGAAAATGTCGAGAAATTTCGATATCTAGGGTGCTGGATAACGAAAGATATAGATCCAGACATAGAAATAAAATCGCGAATTGAACAAGCAAGAAATGTCTTTTTAAAAATGAAACAAATGTTTACGTCCCAAACACTCAATCTCAAAATCCGATACCGAATGCTGAAATGTTACGTTTACAGCACTTTACTATATGGAATGGAGGCCTGGACCTTCAAAATCAACTCACTCAGGCGTTTGGAAAGTTTTGAAATAAGGCTCAGGTTATTTCGAAGGATGCTGAAAGTCCCCTGGACAGCGGATATGAGCAACGAGCAGGTCCTACACAAGATGGGCACCGACAGAGAACTCTTAAAAATAATGAAAACACGGAAAACCTCATATTTGGGACACATATACAGAAATGAGAAATACCAGCTACTGCAGCTTCTTATAGAGGGAAGGTAGAAGGAAAACGTGGTCCTGGTAGACGGCAGGCGTCCTGGTTGAAGAACATTCGTGAGTGGACTGGTTTGGATTCTCAATCTTTAATAAGAAAAGCCAGGGACAGAAATGGTTTTGCTGAGGTTATCGCCAACCTTCATTGAAGACGGCACCCAAAGAAGAAGAAGAAATCAAATTAATTTTGTGGCATCATTAGTTTAGCAGATTTTTTTTAAACCTTTTTTGCCCGTTATCACTTTTTCGAAAAACTAGTTTTTTCCTAGTTGGCCATAAAATTACAATTAGTTTCTACGGATACAGTAATTAAAAACAGTTTGAAGCTATCATTTATTGTGTGAATAAGATTAATATTAAAAATTTTGATATTACAATGGCCTACACATTTCAGAAAATGGCAGATATGCATTTAACTTTTATGTAAGTTGGATCAGATTAAATTATGATTTCAATAAACTATCGGCAATATCGTGGGTCAATGTCAAGGAAATAGTGCAGCAGCCGAAAGGCGTTATGCAGTAAAATACCCCAATCAAAATACACTCGATAGACGATTATTTCTGACCATTGATCAGGCATGGTAAACGGGTACATTACAACCACAAGTTGTTGCAATAGTGGTCGTCCAGTAATGGATGACCTGACAGCTGATGAAGACATTTTAGAAATCATTGAAGTTCCTGGCACAAGTACAAGGATAATAGCTGCTCAACTAAATGTTCTTCACGTAAGGGTTTGGAGGCGTTTGAAGGATCAGCTGCTTAAATCCTATCACTTAACAACGGTTCCAGAGTTATTGGTTGAAGATTATCCTGAAAGGTTTGGATTTTGCGATTGGTTGTTAATGGAAAACACTCGAAATGTTAATTTTATTAGAAATATTTTGTTTACCGACGAGGCTACCTTCAGTGAAAATGGAATAACAAACCATCATAACGGCACATTTGGGCCGACAAAAATCTTCACGCCAAAAACCGACTCATCACCAAAGAACTTTTAAAGTTAATATTTGGACAGGAATTGTGGATAACAATCTACTTAGGCCCAGAATTTCGTTACATATAACAATTTAAATGGCGAAAATTATTTGCAGTTGTTGGCAAACGATTTACAAGAGTATTTGGAAGAAATGAATATTGCAATAAGGCAAAATATGTGGTTTCTACAAGATAGCGCTTCACCGCATTACAGTAATGAAGTCCGAAAATACCTTTGCAGGCAGTATCCTGATCGGTGGATTGGAAGGTGTCGTGACGCACCTATTTCTTGGCCACCCAGAAGTCCAGGTCTTAACCCCATGGACTTTTGCTTTTGGGGGTTTATGAAAAAGAAAGTGTATTCTGTAACAATAGAGGACGAACAACAATTGAGGGTTCGAAGAATTGAAACTGCCGAATGTGTATTGAAGAAAATGGGAGTCATTTTGAACATTTATTGTAATATCATATTTATAGAGGTTGCCTATAGACATTTTTTGTACTTGTTAATTCCTTTAAGCCATTTATTTAGTTGCACTTAATTTTTTAAAGGTTAATGAAAAGGGCCGTAACTCAATAAAAACTGATTGTTGAAAAAAGTAATAAGACGCAAAAACTTTTTAAAAATAATATGTTAAGCTAATGATGCCACAAAATTCATTTGATTTGAACGTGAACCTCAAAAGTTTGGAGAGATTTAGGGCTGCACACCCCCCTTAAAATTTTTTCTGTGCGCTTAGATTTTGTTGTTTCTTTTTTATGAAAAATGCTTTCAAAATAAGAAAGTAACGTGTCCATTTTTATTACAATATGTCATGTAGTTTAGGAGATAATGCAAAAAAAACAATTTTTATTTTGTAACAAAGGGCTGTATTTGTTTTTGTGTACACTTTTGTACTAAGGTAAGTTGGATTCTGATAAATAAAATAACTATACTGTCGAATTGTAAAAAGTTTATTAAACAATAATTATTAGCCTGAGAAACTGAGAATATTAATTAAACATGTGTGTAACCGTTTTTACATATTAGAGAAAATTGACATAAACTTAAAAACTTAATTCTTCTTTTTCTTATATCTTGAATATTACATTAGTGCGGGAGCTTATATTAACACTCCCACTTATTCAAGATTTGAATACAAAGACCTAATACTAAAGACATGAAAGCAAAGATCTAATACAAATTAACAAATACATAATTTAAATTGACAAATTTAACTTATTCAATAAATTGTTAAAAACTGTCTTTGACAATGCTTTTGTAAACAAGTCCGCTAACTGATTACTTGTATTGACATAGCTTACACAGATTCTTGTTTTCACATTCATCTCGAACAAAGTGAACCTTAATATCAATATGCTTTGATCTGCTATGAAATTGTTGTGCCTGTGTTAGCTTAATGGCAGATTGATTATCAACAGAGATGTTGACAGGTGAGACATCAATTCCAATCTCTTTTAAAAAATTTCTAAGCCATAAAGCTTCTCTAACACCAAAAGCCAAGGACACATATTCGGCCTCTGTAGTTGACTGTGCCACTATGTTTTGTTATTAGCTCTTCCAGGTAATAGGACCATTGCCTAGTATAAATACATATCCACTAGTAGATTTTCTTGTATCCAGGTAGCCAGCATAGTCTGCATCAGTGTAGCCTATTACCTTGATTTGTGTAGTTTTTCTGTACACAATTTTATAATGAGCAGTATATTTTAGATATCTAAAAATTCGTTTTACTGCTTTCCAATGTTCATCACTCCAAGCATTAAAGAATCTGCTCACCTGATTAACTGCAAATGTAATATCTGGGCGACTGGTGGTTGCCAGAAAGATTAGTGAACCAACAGCCTCACGATATGGCAAAGATTTATTACAATTTAAAATATTTCCTTTAGACAAAGGTACACTAGGCTCTGCAGGAATCTTTAATGGGTTAGCATTAGTCATATTAAATTTAACAAGAAGTTTTTCTATATAATTATGTTGATGAATAGCAATTGTACCTGCACTAAGATCTTGTTCAATCTCAAGTTCAACAAAATGTAATTTACTATTTAAATTTACAGTTATTTTAAATATTTGCTTTAAAGTTTCTAAAAGTTCATTAATGGCTCTTTCTGATTTTGACATGACAAGTCCATCATCAACATAAATTGCTAAATAAGTTTCAGAATTTGCAAAATTACCAACAAAAACACATTGATCACTTTTTAATTGTTTAAAGTCAAATTTATTAAGAAAGGATACAAACTTCTGGTTCCAGCATCGTGGTGATTACTTAAGTCCATATAAGCTTTTATTCAATTTACACACTAAGTTGTTATATCTTCTTACTTTCAAAACCAGTTGGCTGCTTTATGTACACACACTCTGGTAGGTCACCATATAGAAATGCAGTCTGTACATCAAAATTAGCAAGTCTAAGGTCCTTTTCCACTGCTAACGATAACAAAATCCGCACTGAGTCATACCGCACAACCGGCGCGAAAGTGTCTTCATAGTCTATTCCACGTTCTTGCATAAAACCGCGTGCAACCAGACGTGCTTTATAACGAACAGGATTACCGTCTGAGCCAGTCTTAACACGATAAACCCACTTATTGTTTATCACTTTTGCACCATTGGGCAATTTTTTCACCAAGTTCCATGTGTTATTAAACTTGAGGGCATCTATTTCCTCCTGCATTGCTTGTTGCCACTTGCTAGAGTCCTCACACTTTATTACACTTTCATAACTTATGGGTTCAACTATGTCACAGTAGTTTGCTACACCATAATAGTCAGGCTTAGACAGTGTATTTCTGTTCCGTAGCTGTCTATCATTAAAATTATCATCATTGGCATCATAAAACAGATTACAATCAAAAATGCTCATCATCATGATCTGTTGCTTGAGACCTACTACCTTGTGACATGTCTAAACTCTCTTCATTGTCTCTTTCTTGAATATCATACATATCATCATTGTCTCTTTCTTCATTATCACCTAAGAGTTCAAATTTTAATGTAAAAATTTCCTTCTTATTTTTAATTGTTTCATCTTCATTAAAATTTACATTGCAGCTCACTTCAATTCTTCTTTCCTCACAATCCCAAAGTCTATAATTTGATGAATATTCATCATATCTAACAAACAATAATTTTCTTGATTTTGAGTCAAACTTCTTACGAAACTGTGATGGTATCAACATGTAAGCTGTACTGCCAAAAACTCTGATGTGCTTTAGATCTGGTTTTCTCCCAAACCACTTTTCATATGGAGTCATGTTTTGTACTTGACTTAAAGCTGTTCGATTAAGAACATATACAGCAGTATTTACAGCTTCGGTCCACAATTCTTGTGACACATTTTTGTTGATAAGCATAGTTCTTGCACTTTCAACAATTGTCCGTAACTGCCTCTCACTGCGGCCATTTTGTTGAGGTGTATAAGGAGCTGAACATTCATGTAATATTCCATTCTTCCTGATAAAGTCCTGAAAGTCATTATTGATATATTCTCCTTTACCTTGGTCGCTTCTTAAAATCTTAATCTTATTGCCAGTTTGATTTTCAATCAGTATTTTAAAATATTTAAACTTGTTAAGAACACCTGACTTGTGCTTTAGAAAATAAACACTGCAGTAACTACTACAATCATCTTTAAATAAAACAAAATATTTTGATCCACTTGGAGAAGAAATTTTTACTGGTCCACATACATCTGTGTGAATCATTTCACCTGGTTTGTCTGATATGCTTCTTGTAAGACTTTTATGGGTCTTTCTTGACTGCTTCCCATACTGGCATGTCTCACAGAAAAATTCTTCTTTGTTGTCAACTCTCATATTATCAACCAAATTAGCTGTTTTCTTAATTGTAGTGAAGTTGATATGCCCTAGGCGATCATGCCATAACTTTATTGATGATTTGGAAGCTAAATTACATTCTACAATAGGCTTAACTCTAAATTTCATGACCCACAGATTATTTCTACGTACTCCAACACATGAAATGTTTCCATTTAGCTCTAGAAATTGGCACCTGTTTTTATGAGAATGATAGGTAAAGTTTTTATCTGTCATAGCTCCCACTGAAAATAAGCTGTGACTAAGTTCAGGAATGTATAGGACATTATTTATAGTACGATCATACCACTCACCTTGGACAAATGCCTGTATTTCAATAACACCTTTACCTTCTGCAGGAATCAGCTTGTTGTTTGCTATTCTAACAGACATAGGTTCAGATAGAGATTCTAATTTTGAAAACAACAATTTTTCACCTAACAAACATAGGTTCAGATAGAGATTCTAATTTTGAAAACAACAATTTTTCACCAGTCATGTGTAGACTTGCTCCTGAATCACATATCCACTCACTTTTACTTACACTGGAGGTTGATAAGTACATGGAAGAAATATCACATATATAAGCTGAACTTGATGCTATAGTACTTGCTGATGACTGGTTTTTTATCTTCATTTTTGGAATCATGTATTCTCTTTCTACACTCTCTAACCCAATGTCCCTTGCGTTTACAATAATTACAGGTGGAATTCTTCTTTAAGTCCTGTATATTTGTTTTCTTTTTACTGGTGGCTTTCAGTTTACTTTGTAAAGCCTATACTTGTAAAGCAAGACGAGATATTTCAGAGTCATCATTATTCATTCTAGTTTCTTCTTTAAGCAATCTTGCTGCTAAATTTTCAAAAGTTTGCTGATCACTAGCTACAGAGTCCCAGGCTGTACGAAAGGCATTAAATCTAGGAGGCAAACTATTAATTACTTTGTCATCCCATTCTTTCCAGTCACTGCTAGTGTGGTCTTCTGGTTCTCTAACTGTCCCATTCACAATTGGAAGCAGCTTCTCTGCTTTAAACAAAATGGTCACACTAAATTTCCATATTTGAAAATTGGACCCATAAAATTTAGTAATATTCCCAGAATCAATTTTCACAGCTGAGGCCATTTTTGCACTTCACTAAATGTTTATTTTATAATTGTACGACTCGAACGTAACGAAAAATAAACACGGGAAACTCACGACTTAAACGTGAAACAACTTTTACCACATGAACGTATAAATTTTACCACGCACCGGTGTGAACGACAGGCTAGTTTTTAAATTTCGTAATACCGTGTCTGGGCCCATAACCTGATAAATAAAATAACTATACTGTCGAATTGTAAAAAGTTTATTAAACAATAATTATTAGCCTGAGAAACTGAGAATATTAATTAAACATGTGTGTAACCGTTTTTACATATTAGAGAACATTGACATAACCTTAAAAACTTAATTCTTTTTTTTTCTTATATCTTGAATATTACATTAGTGCGGGAGCTTATATTAACAGATTCAATTAATTTATTTTTGTCCCCGGAATGTGCGATTTAATTTATGACATACCTTTTTGAAACACCCTGTATATCGCTACTCCTCCACTGGCTATTTTAGCATCTCGTCAATTTTTAAAGAAACAATTTAGGTTTTCCAGTTTATTTGCAGTGTTGTTTTTAAAATTAGTTTTTTGTAAATATAGAATGATTGGTTTCTATTTTGAGATTAGAATTTGCAACATTTCTAATAAATGGGTGTTATACGCATTTATATTCCTTTGAACTAAACTAGTAAATTTTATTATTATAACCTTTTATTTCTTATTCGGGTACATTTACTTTTAATTTTTGGTCATTTAGTTTAGGGTATATTTTTGTGAGTAGATCTGTGAGAAATTACATTGGTACATCCTTGCAATGCTTAGTGGGTCTGAAGATCATGTACAGTTTTCGAAGAAATGTATTAGTTGTTTATAGTTTATGGGATAACTGGAATTTTGGTCTCCAAATAATTAGTCTGTTGGCTCCAGCATTTCCTCTAGCGTATTTTTCGATTTCTTGTCTTTTTTTCATTTAATCATTTCTTTGTTTATTAGTAGTTCAAAAATATGTTCTGAAGAAGGAGTTGGGAACGGTATAGAACGCTCGAAAACTGTGCGTTTTTGTGAGTGGTTGTTTCGATTTGGTTAGTTAGGAGTTTTGTGCTTAGTGTTTTATGTTGCATAGCTTGTTCGTTCAGTTTAATGTCACTAGTTTCTTCTTTAGTGACCTGATTCTCAATGGAGTTCTCGCCTGCTTCTCTATTCTGAGGTATCTAAATTGTGTCGCTTGGTATTTTTGCATATTTGGCAAGTCTGCATTATCTAACACTATAACAGATATACTATTAACACCTTGGAGAATGTTCTCGAAGCATGTAAAGTTCATGTCTCACGATAGTCCTTGTTTTTTTCGATATAAAAACAATGCGCCACTTTGCAGAAAACCATTGTTTATTTCTTGTTGTTTTATATTGTCAAACTTAAAAAAGAAATTTAAACTTTAAAGAATTTATCCACTTACTTATTACTAATAACTTTCACATTTAATATAGTTTGCATATACCGACCTCCGGATACAGTACTTACTCAGGACAATATGCTTAATAACAAACTTGAGGAATTATTATCCCTTGAAAATCTCATTGTTGTAGTTGTTGGAGATTTCAATTTTCCCGAGACCCATTATTTCTAAAAATGATAGTATCAATTTCAAAATTTGTTTACAAACTTTATCATGAACTCAAATTTATTACAACTGATAACTGAACCTACAAGGTTTAGAGCCAACAATAACCAATTTTAGACTTATTTTTCACAAATGACGATCAATTAATTTCTACACTTGAAGTGTCCTCTCCTGTGGGTCTTTCTGACCACTCGCTTATTACTGCTCACATTCATATTTAGTTTAACACCACCTTGCAAAAATAATTTCGTAACGTATACCACTATTGATTTCTTTAATGTAAATTCAGTTTTATCCCAGTTAAACTGGCAATCTATTTATCTTAATAACTCTGATCTATCGTCAATGTGGGACTCTTTTCTTCATACTGCTATTACAACAATTTCTGATCATACAACCGAACGGCAGCTATACAGAAATCGACTAAAACCTGATCGTAAAGTAATAGTAAAAAAGTTTATCGGTACATTCGTACATCTTCATCTTCTATAACATTCCATAAGTCTCCATACCATTACTTCAAAAAGCTAACGGTTCTTTATGTTCTTATTATTATTAGTATTATTATTATTATTATATAACAAATAAGGGCAGAGAAGCGAGCTCCTATTATGCCCAAAAAGCAAAAATAAACAAAAATAAAATAGATCCTTATAAAACTAATATTATATACTAAAGCAGTTTTTACTTAAAGACGATATTTTAGCAACATCGCATTTAAAGCTACGAAAGGATATTTCCCTTATCAACTTTGCAGTGGCGTACCAAAATAAAGTTTTAATTATTTATTTAAATACATACGTAATTACCTAAAAATTAAATCTAAGACTGATATAATTATTAAATTATTATATGTGTCTTGACGAATAAAGTAAAAGCCATATAAGAAGAAAGGTTAATAATTAAGCAATGATCAATGGGCATCAAACAATTTTTAAAATTTAATTTCAATCATTTAAAAAGTAAATTATATAATTTCATATGTTTTATTATTGTTCTGAAGCTATTTTCTTGTGGTATTTTTAAGTAATTACTATTTAAATGAGAATAAGCCACAATTTAAGGTTAAAGTAAGTTTATTGACGTCTCAATTTCCACTTCAGGAATCATTCTCAAAATACAAACAGTAGTAAATTAAACAAATTTTATTTCTTTCTTAATAAAGAAACAAAATTTGTTTAATTTACTACTGTTTGTATTTTGAGAAGGATTTCCGAAGTGGATATTAAAACGTCAATAAACGTAGTTTAACCTTTAATTGTGGTTTATTCCCATTTAAATAGTAATTACGTATATTTTATGTTCCGTAAAAAAATTTAATTTTGTTCCGCTAAAAGCAAATGAAATGAATATAATATTTATGTATAATTTATTACACACAATAAAATTTATTTTATTAATGACATTTTTAATATAGAAATCATTCAGTTTACTTTGTTATACTATAACTCTCCATATAATATAATTTCTCTCCTACCGCTTCCTTTGATTTTATATTGACTGACGTCTCATCATAGTTCCACTAAGCGTTCTAAGCTCATACTAGGTGATCTATTATTATCCAAAAGCCCAAAATAAAAGGAAAAGAGTAACTACTAGGGAATATATCAAAGATACTTGATGTTTATGAAACTATGTTTTCATAAACATAGACACTTTGTCTGTCAAACTAACCTAAAATAAATATAAAAAATAGAAGAGACATGGAAACCGTAGTAATAAGGTTAGACAAAAAGAAAAAGAAATTAATAATGTCAATAATTTTACAACACAATCCTCACAAGGGTATGCCTGTTGAAGATATAACAACTTCATTGTTCTAATGATGTTTGTTATGTTAATTTTTAGTATGTTTTGAAAAAGAGTTAAATAAACTCGAATATACCTACTACGGAATATAATATATCGTATTCATACAGTGAATTTATTATTTATTTTTATTCTAATAATTTTTGTTTAATTTTGTGACGGATAATGTAGGTTTACCAACTAACAGTGGCGGCTCGTGACATCTGCTATAGGGTGTGCTGCATGAACCACGGTCAATATAAAATAATAGAAATAGAATAACATACGAAAACAAAAACAATAAAATTAGCTTTAATACTAATTAATAGTAACTAATAACGACATGCTATAAAAATCTAATTAACTTACATTTATTGCATTTTTCTAAATTGGAAATTAATACGCCGGTCCTTTTTTGTCGCAAACTTTTCGATTACTTTATCGTTAAAGTTCGGTATTGAAGCGATGAACTTTTTTTCTATCGAGAGTGTGGAAAGGGCTGTTAATCTGTCTTCGCACATTGAATTTCTTAAAAATGTTTTGATCCGTTTTAAAGTTGAAAAACTACGTTCAGCTTCTGCTGTGGTCATTGGCGTAGTCACCAGAATTTGTATCAACTTTTTGGTTTCTGTTAATGTGTCCTCTAAATTATTAGAAATTATAAATTTTAGTAAAGGCACTGCACCTTTTAATGTTCTACACTCGATATTGGAATACAAAACTGACAGTTCTGTTCGCAAACGGTTTTTATCAAAGAAGTTATAAGCTGTACAAGTTAAATCCAATTCATTTTCAGGAAACTTATTATTATATTTTTCGAAATGTTCTGAAGATAAAAGTGTTGCGGCAACTAGATGATTTGTATATGCAAACCGTTCTTTTGCATTGTTTATAATAACATCACAAACTTCTAGACAGGCAATACGGTGATCCTGTTGGCTGTTATTTGGGCGTTTCCTTTTTTGGACACTAGGCGCCGCATTTAAATTTGAAGCTTGATGTATGATAGGGTCTATTTTATTTCGGACATTGTTAATACTTTGCTCAAAAACATGTATAGCTTTCTGTGCTTCGGTTGGGTCCATGTTCTTTTTTTGAAGATTATTGTACAAAACGTCAACATGTGGCATAATATAATGAAAAACAGTCAGCCAGAAAGTAAAATTTTGATCTTCCAGAATACGTCTAAGTCCTCTTGCTTCCTTGGAAGTAATAGCATTTGACTCTTCTTCTAGTTGCTCCATACACTCAATAATAAAGTCTCTATATTCGTAAACGACATTTACTGTACGAATATTAAAATTCCAGCGTGTAGGGATTGAACGAGGAATATTTTTTCCAACTATTTGATTTAAGACAGCTATTCTTTGAGGTGAATGACTAAAAAATCCAGGTATATCATGTAAATCTCCAAAAAATACGCGTACTTGGGAATTAATAGAACATGCTCTTGACATTATTAGATTCAATTGATGGGCGTAACAGTGCACAAAATGAGCAGTTTCATATTTTCTCTTAATTATTGTTTGCACTCCGCCATGTATCCCACTCATAACAGCTGCTCCGTCATAACTTTGTGCAATGAGCTTATTTTTGTTATTCTTTAATATTGGGTCTAAAACATTCAAAATTGTGTTAGCTAAGGTTTCAGCATCATGTTTTTCTGGAAGCAAAAAAGTCCAAAACCTTTCAACTGGAGCACCGTTTTTTACATAACGAAAAACAATGACCATTTGAAATTTCATAGAAACATCCGTTGTCTCATCAGCTATCACTGCTAAAAATGGGGCTTCATTGATTTCGTTTAAAATCTCCTCAGCGTATACTTCTAGCATGCAATCCAAAATATCATTTTGTATTGTTTTTGAGGTACCTTTGAAAATTGTCGCATTTGTAAGGTGTTCACTAAGTGTTTTATCAAGTTCAGCAGAAAAATTCACTAAACCACGAAAAATTCCAGGGTTATCTGATGTTTCAGATTCATCGTGTCCTCGTAAGGCGAGCTCAAAAGCCCCACAGAATTTTATACAGTCAATTATTTTTGACAAAACATACCTGTTTTTCGTCACCTCTTCATTGTGTTTTTGTATATTTATCCAATAAGCAGAGTCAAGTTGGGCCTGTATATTAAGTTTCCCAAATAATGCAAATCGCATTTCATTGTTCATATGAGTTTGCGTGTTTTCATGCTTCTTTATTTTTTCACTTAAATGCACTAGATCCCGCACTCCTGTCTCGCGCCACAATTTTTCCTCTTTATCTGCGCCGAATAATGCACACGGAAAACAGAAAAAAGCATTTTTTTCGGAACATCCACAAATCCACTGATTTCGTAGATACATGTCTTTATTAAATTTACGCGTATATGTTTTTCCACGGCTTTTACCGGACACTTCAATATTAAGATCAGGCATAGGACGGCCACGTTCTTTTATAATCAACTGTTGTTGATAGTGAAGTTTTTGAAATTTATTTACACCTAATTTAAATTGAAACTCCATTGTTTTAAACACGCTCGAACAAAACAAATTAAACAAAATTGTAACCTAAGAATTTCTAAACACGGCACAGATGCAACGGTCACGAATAACTGTCGTGAATTGCAGCTCGCAAACACATTTCCGAGGCCGTTAATCAGCCGATTGCCGAAGCACATCGGCTAAGATCGCCGTTTGCCTAATAAATGCATTTTACCGCTGCCAGTGTTTCGGTTGTTATCGACGCGGCTTCACTGGAGCAGCAAATACGTAAAAAGATTGCTTCACTGGAGCACCAAATACATAAAAAAATTATACGGTTTCACTAGAGGAGTAAATACGTAAAAAAAATAATATTAATCATCGTTGTTGGTGAATTATTATTAACAGTTTATGTTTAATATGATAATATGGCAGATTTGAAATAAAACTATATTAATTATTCTTTAATAATTAAGATTTGCTATGGTTGTTTGGTAGTTCTGCAGCTCAGCAGCACATAAAGAAAAGCCGCCACTGCCAACTAAACAAAGTTATGCACTTGCAAGAACATATTGTTATTAGAAAAATAAAGTTCCATTCACACATGTCATTTAAAAAGTGATTTATGCTATCTAAATTACTGTTATGGACAAAGAAATATGTGCTACAGCCGCGATATCTGTGAATATCGTATTACCATAAAATTCCACCGTTAAAATTAGGCAATAAGTTAAACTCTGAGATTGCAAAATTTTTTGGGCAAAACTTTGCAAAAACTTTAAATAACACTTTTAAGGATGATGATCTTCTTCCTTGATTACATGAGCTACGGCATTAGCCCAATCTTCTTTTCGTATCCGTTCCATTGCGAATTCCAACAAACGTTGGACATCAGAAATTTTATATGTCACGTTTTCACGATCTATGTAACCCTTTATTTGAACCCAGATTAATTCTGTCCAGAGTTCAACTCGCAATGGTAAGGGGAAAGTCTCAAAATAGTAATGCCTTTAGCACGTGCCATTGTATCTACAACATGCTGGCGATATCTGTCACGATGCTGTCTAATTACATTTATAAGCTCAGTCTTAACCATGTCCTCGGAAAATGGAATTCCTTTTTGTCTTAACTAACTCTGCATATTTGCTTTTCTGGTGGCCAAAGTTGGCAGATGTTTTATTAATCGACTATGATAAGAAGCGTTATCCATCACTATTATGGAATTAGGCTCGACTCGTGAAAGAAGGGATTGAAACCTTTTTTCAAAACGTTGGGCGTCCATGTCTTCATGGTAATCCCCCGTTTTTTTAGATAAAAAAATTAGTGCACTATCTTCTAAAAATCCACTCTCACTATCTATATGGGCTCAATTATTCGTTGCTCTTTACTCGTTGGTCCTCGTAACCCTATTGATAAACCATCCACAAATGCTTGACGATAACTCGTTATAGTAGTATCTTGCCAGATCTTAGATACTGTGTGACCAGCATTTACCCACGTTTCGTCCAGATAATAAATCTTTTTGTGGGCAGAATGAACCTCTCTAATAGAACGAAGATATCTTTTGGCAAGAATTTGGAAGACAGATTTACGGGATCTTTTGGCATACATAAATTTTAAATCTTTTATTATTGTCGATTTATACAAAACTGTTTAATAAATTAGGACCACTTTATACATGAGCGACCTCTTGAACATTATTCTGAGGCATTTTATGAAAGTGATTATGCAAACAATCTCATGAGAATATATTTCTCAAGGAATTCGTGGTTTTTGTATGGTATAAACATATTTTGCTGAATTTAAAACCAAAATCCTATTATTTTTTATCATACATTGATTTATTTATTTACTTGTTCTCTAGATTTTTTTTCAGTTCTTAAAAAGTTTATTTTTAAGTCAAATTAGTGCAATATAAATATTTTACATTTACACAGCAATTCTTATCGGTAGTGAAGACGGGAAGTTGTAAATTTTTATTACATCTTTCAATGTGAAATTAAATAAAAATGCGATGACTAACTGGAATGTTGTTTAAGATTGGAGAAACATAATGTCATGTTTATTGGAAATATTCCACATCATTAGCACGTATAAATCCTACTCTGTCGCCTAATTACCTATGAAATTAAAATGGTAAATGTTTTTAGGGTAAATTTATTTTTTCGGGCATGCGTATTTACGAGGTCCACGAGGTTTTGAAATGTCTTTGTCTTCGAACCAAAAAGCTTTTTAGGCTAACAGATTGTGGTCCGAACCAAAGTCTTTTATTTATCAATTTTTATATTTTGAATAATCATTTAGCATTTAGCTATTAGCCTATTGATGGTAGTATGTTTTTTTTAACAATTAGTAAATACCTTTTTTGAAGTTTACAATTTTTTTGATTTCATTTTATTGATAACTTTTCTGTACTATACAGTTAAGCACGTAAATTGTTGAAGTTTTGTTTATGTGTCCTAAGGTGGCGATTTTGAGTCCTTTATAAATCTCAGGTTAAGATTATTGGCACATCTTTTCGATATTTCTTAGCTTTTTAGTTCAAACTATTATCTCTTTATTACCTACCTGTATCTATATGTTAGTTATATCCTTACCCATCCAATAAAGCTTCTGATTCTGACTAACGAGGCCTTTGTAATGTTCCTGTGTACGATTAGCTTATTGCCACCTGATCTTTTCTTCAGCTACCTGAGCTAATTTTTCGTTACAACATACACAATTGAATTGAATATATTTTTGGGCAACTAAACATGTTCATAGTGATTATGACATTTTTGTGACGTAATCATAAAAACGGCGACTGGCAATCCATAAAAATTATTTTAAATGAATTTATATTATAGTAAGTTATACCCTACGTTAAAGCTCGTTTCAAGTACTTATCAACTGAAATTTGATACTTATCAAGTGAAAATTCTGTGATGTGTTCCTTAAAAATAGTGGACGACAGCCATTTTCTAACCAAGAATTAGGATCAAGAATCATTACTTCTATCAAGAATTAGGATCAGGTATCGAAAATAAGTTAACCAAAAAGTATTTAGTGTTATTATTCAGAAAAAAAAAAGACACGGCAAATGTTAATTTGAGAGTTGATGATACTAGTGAAATATCGTTGAAGAGTTTTAAAATAAGGTATTACCGGTTAACGCCATAAAACCTTTGGTCTTCTTCTTCTTATAGTGCCGTGCACCTATAGTACGCTGGCGAATTATCTTAAGGCCAGACGCCTGTCTTTAGAGGCATGCAAAAGATCGCCAGTGTTATTTATGCCTGTCCAGTACTCTTTGACTGCTCAACGCATTTTCATGAAATGCGGCCCTATGCTAATCAAGATTTTTTGAAAATATTGATTCGGAAATGAAATATTTATTAAATAAAGGGTTATATTTAACATATTTTTATATTATTTAATTTGATTTAGTTAATTTTAAAAAATGACTCGGATCCGAGTCGTGAGCACATTAGTTATATTTTGAGTAGCGATATGAGTCGCTACTGTGTTATTCAAAACAAAAGAATGAATATAAAGTTGAATTTTGAAAGTATCAAAACAGCACTTTTGTAAAGTTTTGCTGATTCATAACCATGATAGAAAGGTTTTTTTTCAATTAGTTTTATTACCTGTGCAGCTCACTGAAATTTAGAAAGTAAAGACAGGTAAACAGCTTAGGTAGATTGTTGCCTGATAACAAATTGAGTGATTTAAATCGACCACCCTTGGCAATTAAGAACATATTCAAAAATGTTAATTTGAATATTAGTAATTGTTAGAAGGATTACAGGTAGGTAAAATTAAAGGCACTTATAATATTAAAATGTATATTTTTGAACAGATATTCTAATTACGAAAATCTAATAAACCAAATATTTCATTCAAACCTTATAACAATAAAATTTTAAATTATTCAGAAAATTTTAATCCGCTGAACATTGTAATCTTAACCAGAAAACATTTGCAAACAGTTGCACATTTCAAAACAGAAAAATCACCAAAGTAATATGTATGGATGCTCAGGATGAAACTGTATAAAACATAACCGATTACTTAAAGAAAAAATTAGGCAAATATTGAATAACACCTGTATAAGTTAGATTGAAATATCTGTTACTGTAGGCACTTATCTATCAATTAAATACAATATATTTAAAAAATATATGAAAAATTTATTTTAATAAAATGTATTTTTCTTATATTTTTCGTATTTAAAAAAATACAAGAAACTGGAGAAACATCGTTAAAAACTAAATAAACAAAACACATAAATATTGCATACATAATAAAAATCACAAAACAAAATATATTTCAAATTAAATTAAGATAACTGGAGAAACAAACTATTTATTAGATTGATGATATTCTCTAAAACAATCACCTAGGCAGAGACCGGGTTTCCCTTCACAATCAGCACACTCATATATTGTGTTTTTCCGAATTTTGGACAAAGAACATAGTCTGCATCTTTTCCTCTTTGTTTCAGCTTTTTCAGATTTCACAATAATGATGGTAGGTATATGTTCAGTAGTGGGATTGAGTCGTACATCTTTATTTGTTTTAGGTAGTAATTCACGAATTACTTCAAGTCTGAAATCTGAAAAACGGAGTTTTTTTTCAGAGTATTTATTGTTCAACAAAAAGGCATTCAGTAGCATTATCTGGAAAAAATGGAGCCCTAGTTTCTTATACCAGCGTAGCGTTTTTCGGGAGCATGGGTAATACGACAACATCTGATCCTGCCTATCTATACCAGCCATATATTTAAAAAAAACACAGAAGTTAAAACACTTCACAAATGTGTATTTAGGTATAAAACAAACAAGTTAAAACTTTTTAAAAAAGTGTCGTCACATTTAAAGTTCTGGCAGAACGTTTTCGATCACTACGGATCAACTTCAGTGCCTCGTATTTGTTGCTAACTATATAAATATGGTGTCTATAAGACTACCATGTTTGATTTGGTAAAGTGTCACATTTTACATTAGGTAATGTTGATACTGTAGGTCGATGACAATGGATGTATTTAAAATTTATTACTTTAGGGACTACATGTCTCCTAAGCTCGAGTACTTGCACGTTGTCAACATGGACAACGTGCAAGTACTCGAGCTTAGGAGACATGTAGTCCCTAAAGTAATAAATTTTAAATACATCCATTGTCATCGACCTACAGTATCAACATTACCTAATGTAAAATGTGACACTTTACCAAATCAAACATGGTAGTCTTATAGACACCATATTTATATAGTTAGCAACAAATACGAGGCACTGAAGTTGATCCGTAGTGATCGAAAACGTTCTGCCAGAACTTTAAATGTGACGACACTTTTTTAAAAAGTTTTAACTTGTTTGTTTTATACCTAAATACACATTTGTGAAGTGTTTTAACTTCTGTGTTTTTTTAAACGATGGTATACAGCCAATTACGGGGTTTTTCCCATTAATTTAGCCATATATTTGTTATATTTTAATATTGGTAATGGCTTGACAACATCCTCTATTCGTAGTATGTTCCGTAAGAGTATTTGGAAACTCACTAGATATATACAAGACATCTCTTTTATCATGCCATTTACCAATCATTATCCCATCGCAGTACTGTGCTTTAGTTTCCCCTTTTCTGAATTTAGCATTGATAACCTCTAGGGGATTCCCTGATCTACCTGCGCGTAATGTACCTGTGCAAAAAGTACGCCTTCTTAAAAGATGTTTAGCCAATAAATAACTGTTATAAAAGTTGTCCATATAGAGGGCATGCCCGGAATCCAAGAATCTATTGGCAATTTCGAGAACTACCTTGGTAGCATGGCCCTTCCCTCCTATGATCTTATCTGAAGCAACTGCATATACCAATACACTTTAAACAATACCCGCAGGTTCAGTGATCATATACAGCTTAATTCCAAATTTATGACGTTTTTGCTTAATGTACTGCTTGAAATTAAGTCGACCTTTCCATGGAACCATAGATTCATCTAACGATAAATCTTTCCCTGGATAATATAAACTAGCCATTTTATTGTGGAAAAAGTCTATGACCTTCCTTATTTTATATAAGCGATCTGTAGGAACTTTATTAGGTCTCACGGGATTAGGGGCGAAGTGTAAACACCTCAAAATCAGAAGAAATCGATCTCTGCCCATGTTCTGTGAGAAACATTGTATATTAAACAATGGATCTTTTTTCCAATAATCCTCCAATTTTGAAATACGGACAGTGCCTGTATGAAAAACTAAGCCTAAAAACACTAAAAATTCTTGTAAAGAAAGCGGTTTCCACCTAGAAATTCTAGAATTTTCCTTACCACCAACTTCAGATAAAAAAGTTTGTTCAGCATACAAATTTGTTTGATTTACCACCATGTTTAAAAAATTATCATCAGCTACTAGTCTGAAATAGTTTATCGGCTTCGCATTCAATGGAGGATCAATTAATAAGCCAGCACCTTTTGCAAATGGCAAACTTCGCATTTTAGAAACATCATCTTTCCAAGTTGCAGCTCGGTTTCTGACATCCTCTTCTTCAGGTGCGTCATTGTCTTGGTCTCGGTCCATAATGTCAGCCATTTCATCAAATATGTCATCGTCTATACAACAATAAATTATCCCTTATTATCTAAGATTAATGAAAAGAAATATAATTTACTTACCGGAATAATTATTGTCAGAAGAAGATTCGGAATCATCGTCACTCACATCAAACACATCGTCGCTAAATGAGTTGTTTAGTATACTAAATAACTCGTCATGTGTTAGTTTTTCCCGTTCGTATCTCTGCAATTCATTTTTTTAATGCCTGAAGGTCCAGGTTCATCATGCTCCATATCTGTTACAAATATCCTTGATACACTACTGTCAAATGAAAACGAACGGCACTTTTCGAATATACACTATTTCACCCACGCGCTCACAAAAAATCGACAACTTTACTCAAAGGCTAACAGAGTAATAATGATTTCAATTTCGCTATGCTTCTGACTCGGATCTGAGTCATGAGCATCAAGCGCACAGCGCTGCCGACTCGGATCCGAGTCATGCGCAGTCAACGAGTTAATGTTCCGTAGTCACATTTGTTTGTGACCTACTCCTCTCTTGCCTTCAATCTTTCACTGGACGATTAGTTGAGGCATTGCGTATTTTTTTCCTCTCAGAATATGGCCAAGGTATCCAATTTTTCGTACCTTGCTAAAACTGAGTAGTTCTCTTAGTATTTGCCTTTCTTAAGACTTCCTCGTTTCTCCCCCTATCTGTCCATGGTATGCGGAACATTCTTCGCAACATTCACATTTCGAAGGCCTCCAACTTATTAATGAAAGGTACTCTTAACGTCCATGTTTCCATGCCGTATAACAATATGGACCATACATAGATAGCATTTAACCATTCTGTAACGGAGATTGAAGGAAAGATTGCGGTTATATAGTAGCGGTTTAAATTTAATAAAAGCTTGTCTTGTTGTCAAGCAGAATATTTCTTGTTGAGGATCCCATTGGTCATTCATCCTCATTCCCAAGTATTGAAATGTTTTCACTTGATCGATTGGAGCATTATCTACTTGCAGTTGCATTCTTAAAAGTACGTTTTTCTTATTGCCATGCATTTAGTTTTTCCAGCATTTATCTTCAAGCCATATATTTTTCCTACGGTGTTTATTTTATTTCACATCAAATGCATATCATGTTTGTCTATTATCGCGGTGTCGTCGTCGTAACGAATGTTATTTATCGGGAACTCGTTTACCTATATTCCACACTCAGAGCCTTCCAGTGCCTCTGCAAAAATGTTCTCCACATAGAGATTGAAGAACATAGACAAAATACACCCCTGTTGCACTTCTCTTGAAATTTCAAATTCTGTGTTGGTTGATTTGTTCAGTCTCATTCGTGCTTTTTGATTCCAATAGAGATTCTGGATAATTCTTATATCTTTTTAAAACTGTACCTTTACCCAAAAATTGATTAATGCTTTATGATGAATGAATAACCTTTTGATTTAGAAAATGTTGGGTAAGGGCAGTTGTGCACTTTATATTGTGTATTTAATTAAACGTATCTGGATATTTAGAGGTAATAAAAAAACTATGTAGTAACGATTTATTATTATTTTAATAATACAGTACAAAAATATAAAAATATATTTAATTACAATTATCTTAATTCCTGTAAACTTCTAACTCTAATCATGGGTCTAGAGGAAGAGAAATTATTAGGTAGAGCAGAAATTTGATAGGGAATACTAGAGGTACTTAAATTATTATTGCTATTATTATTTGGCATAAGACTTGTTGCGTTCAAGGTATTCTGTTGAAGATTATTGTATTGACGTGCATTACCATTTGCGACTAGAGAGTTAAGTATGACACTTTGATTATTTAACGAAGGTGTAGTAATCTGTTGATTATTACTGTTAGAATATGTATATTGTACATTTTTTTGGTTAGGTGGAGCACTGAAACGATTGTAGTTGGTAAGGTTACAATCATTTACTGCAGGATTTGAAACAGATCTTAAAAATGATGGATGATTACCATCTGTCATAACGGCACCGCCGGATCTAAAATCTTGAGAACTACTATTTGTTAAATTCATTGAAGTGATTGATAGGGGTATATATTCTTGTTGAGAATAATTTGTAGTATTATTAACTATTGAGTTGTTTAGGATATGAGGAACTGTTTGTGGAGAAATGGCATTACTATTCAGTGGTGAAGTATTTGGTCGAGTAAACTCTTGTCGAGAATTATTAGTAACGTTATTAACTGAGGTGTGAAGAATTTGTGGAGAACTGGCGTTTCTATTCAGTGGTGAAGTACTATTTGATCTTGAAATTGATCGATGATTAACACCTGGCCTAATTATACCAGATGATCTAAAAACTTGAGAGATATCATTTGTTGAATTAATTGAAGTGTTTGACAGAGGTAGAAATTCATGTCGAGAATTATGTGAAGCGGTATTCACTATTGCGTTGTTTGGAGTATCTGGAACTATTTGTGGAGAACTAGCAGTTCTATTCAATGGTGAAGTATTATTTGGTCTTGAAATTGATCGATGGTTAACACCTGGCATAATTACACCAGATGATCGAAAAACTTGAGAAATATCATTTGTTGAATTAATTAAAGTGTTTGATACAGGTACAAATTCTTGTCGAGAATTATATGTAGCAGTATTAACTATTGCATTGTTTGGAGTATGGGGAATTAGTTGTGGCGAACTGGTATTACTATTCACTGGTGAAGTATTATTTCTAGAATTAAGTAAGTGTGCGTTTGAAGTATTAAGAAAATTGGGGGTAAAATGTTGGGAAAAAACAGTTTGAACACCATTAGGAGATGTGACCGTTGTAGAAGACTGTGAAAGCATATTAGGAGTAGATACCATTGTTTGATCTTGAGTTGAGTGCGTGTTGGAATATTGGGTATTAGACGTTGCCATATTTGATACCGTTTGGCGAATTTTTGATATTGGTCCGTATAGTACATACGGAATCGAATGCCTACGTTGCACCTTCGCTGGGTTATTTGTTTTTACAGACTTTGTGAGTACAGTTTCACTTAGTTTCAATGTTATATTTTTAATATCCACATTTGCCTTTTTATTCAATAAAGGCAATGGTTTTATGTCATTCCACATTGTTACCTCTTTGGTTGTGTTAGATTCTTGTTCAGAGATAGTTACACAATGTTGACCATGTCGAATATTTACTGGAACTTTATACAAGCCTAATTGTAAAAACATATTTTTCATTATCCCATTTCTAGTTATATCCTCATTACTTGGAGCTTTTAACAACTTATGCTTGACTCGTTTTGCGTGTCGTAGTAAGTCTTTTAGCAGAATATTATCAGAACCCTTTATATTATTGATGTCTACTAATGTGTCTTCTTGTAATCTAATATCAGGTCTCACTATTGCTGTGCTTGAATACTGAACTGACAACACTTCTGCATCAGTAGTGTTTGATACCTCAGTTTGAGATAAAAGTTCGTTGTTACTGATTGCAGTAGGGGACTGTACAAACGTGTTATATTTAGCTGGAGAATATGTTGTAACATTGTTTAATTCCGTTAAACATTTATTGGTCACGTTTTCAATACTGCTGGATTCCGTTGCAACTACCGTTATGTTAGTAATGCTAGTTGACTTATTAACTGGTTCTTCATCGTCGGATAATAGTATAACTTCATTACCATGTAAACTATTTTTGTTGATGACAGAATTACAATTAAGATATTTGTTTCTAATATTCGGATCAAAATCAACTCTGGTTAATTCGACATATGGTCTACTATTTAAAGCGTGACCTATGGTACATTTCTTTTCATGGGATATTCTACGTTCGACTATTCTGAATCTTGCTCTACAAAAGCTGCAACAAAAATGTTCTTGGTAATGAATTTTAAGAGTCTTTGCGTTTTTGTGAATTGATAAGCAAATTTTGCATTTATGAGTCTTTGTTTGTTTAGATGAAGGTTGACTGGGTTTTAATTCTAAAGTTTCAAATAATGTTGGGTTTCTTTGGTCCGTATCGGATATAAAATCACTCGAAGATAATCTTCGCCTTTTAATTTTACTTTGTTGGGTTACGGTAATTTCCTCGTTATTGTTGTTACTTTCATTACTTTCCCTTTTACGTTTAGATAAATGATTAGAAATAATTTCCAGATTATCCGGACTATAACTTGTGTTTTCTGAAATACTTGTTTCTGCAGAATTGTTTGTAATCGAGATATTTTTATCGTCCGTTGCTAATTTTAAATTTATATTATTGTCACTACAGTATTTTTCGACTGCGTCTAACTCTAAGCTGATACAGGGATTTACATCGAAACTCAGAACATCAGTCCGTAATTTAAGGTTCGGATGACGCTTAAAAAGTTCTGACACTGATTCGTGAACTTTTACTTTTTTAGGTATATTTAAATTATGAGAATAAGTATCATTCTCATCTTTTTTTGATCCATCTACCTCATTTAATTCATTTTGGTATAAATTATGATTATTATGATAGGAATCGTCTAGCGTTTCTGTTCTGAGTTGTTTTGTTGTTGTAATCGTGACATTGGTGTTGGGAATTTTCATTTCCGTCGCTTTTAAACGCTGTATACATTTTTCCTGAAAACAAAAAGAATTCAATTATTAGTTTATATAGACATACAATGATTAATCATTAAAAGATTAAAAATTGAAAGAAAAACATTAAAAAAACATTTATTTGTTTTCAATTACAGAAGCACTTGCATTTTTATTACCATATTAGTAAGATTCTAAGTGAGAATTTATACAAGAACCGTTTTACAAGACTAATCAAAAATATGTAACAATTGCCCCGAATTTGTGATAAAAAAGTTACAAAATCTAGACTATTGAATGCAATACTTTTCTTTATTATCACACATTGTTAATAAATTTAAGCACTTCTTTTATAAAAAAGTATCATTTGCGAATCATCCGTGGAATGAAAGAATATTAAAAGTTATTTCATGGGATTCAACATATAACCGTAAAATATCATATTCCCGGTCATCACAAAAAATGAATTAAGCCGAATCTGACCTAAAGGCAAATTGCACAGCATTACATTAATATTGTCATAATGTATGCGCGTATTCTCGAGAAGTTTGACAGATATGTGAGATGTAAAAATACATATTTAAGATTAATCTTGTTATTCTTGATACGAGGCAAAAGAATTAAAACAAAATTATAAATTACCTTGAGATATTTATCAGTCTTAATAGATCTCTCTCTGAATTCATGCATTTTAATAACGACTTGGCTGCAAGCGGTACATATTTTCCTCGAGACGACGTCTTTCTCCAAAATCTGCAACAAAAAATATACTGTGAATAATTATTGTTGAGGGTATACAGAAATTAAAACATGTTAACCTGATTTTATTTCAATTCATTGCAAATTTAACTGATTTGTAAAGCAATCACAAAATATTTACATACGATCAATTGTTTTTCATTTATACACCGAACACAAAAACTGGAAACATAGTAACTTTACTGTAATTATTCAGCATTAATGAAGCATTATCATGGTAAAAAGTAGAGTAACAAATATCACTTTTTTGTTTAACATTTTTTTCATTGTGTGCTATACTCAATCTATAATCTGTCAAGAGTCCGTTACTGTATGAACTGATTGTCAAATACATCGAACCCGAACTAATTTATCATGACAGTAAACAGCATTCAAAATTAAGTACTTATGCAATGAGTGATGGATTCGACCGTTACTTGATGGAAATTTATTTTATTTAACAATAAAACACTGAAAACTTTGTTTCCAAACTTAAATATGGCAACTGCCCAAAAACTTACATCGGTCAAACTGTTATAACTTTTAACAAACGTTTAGCAGAACATAAAATGGCTTTCAATAATAGAAAAACAGATTGGAAATTAAAAAACTAAAAAATACAGGCATAATTCTGAAGGACCAACTAAGGACAAACAGTTCTACCCTCCTCAACCTGTTCAGTTAAAGGCAATAGAGTTTTGTTTCAGTGTTTTATTGTCATATAACTTATGCAATCTTAATAGCGTTTACACAACCCATTAGAACACTTATGGATGCAAAAAAAGATGACAAAGAGAACTAATAATCATTCGGTTTTAGACATACTTATATACAATCGGTGTATCATAAAAACCCAAAGCAATGAAATGTTACTAAATGTTAAAACATTCATAATTTAAAGAAATGAACACGCAATATTTAATATGAGATTCCACGTTACTTTACAAATGAGATATACAGCTAGCATAATTTATATCAGAAACAGCGTTTTTTTTAAGAAAAGAACCGTAAATAAATCATCCGGGTCCTTTCTTAATAATTGTAAAAAGTGTATTTTTTTGGTTTATTTACGTTCTTTTTTTAATAGAACACGGCCGATACACATACTTTTGCTATACGCACTTATAACGATATAAATCTATATTGCGCGCGCCCAAATAATGATAAATTTAATGAACATTATTTCTGGTGAGGCTCAGAAACTACTATCTATATGGACCAAATAAATTAACTTATATGTATAACGTATGTCTCCTCCCCAAATAGAAATTTGACTCGTCCATCGCAAAAAGGGAAAGATAAGCAGCCGATACAAATTCCTAGCGTCTTGACAGTCTACTACACAAAACCTTATCATAAATTTTCTCAAGTATATATTTGATATTTAAACGTATTTTTAAAATAAATAAATATATAGAATTTATTTAAAATAAATAAAAAAGGTAAATAGAATTAAATAAAACCAAATAACCTTAACCACAATTAAGTAAAATTAGTTAAAGTTAAATAAAACAAAATGAAATAAAATTAAAATAAAATAAAATTAAATAAAATTAAATGAAATTAAATAAAATTAAACAAAAATAAGTAAAATTAAACAAAATTAAATAAAATAAAATAATCCTTAATAAAATTAAATAAAATGAGATAAAATGAAATAAAATTATGCAAAATTAAAAATTAATTAAAATAAAATAAAATTAAATAAAATGAAGTAAATTAAAAAAAATTAAACAATATTAAATTAAATTTAATGAAATTAAATAAAATTAAACAAAAATAAGTAAAATTAAACAAAATGAAATAAAATAAAGTAATCTTAAATAAAATGAGACAAAATGAAATAAAAATATTCAAAATTAAATAAAATTAAATAAAAATTAATTAAAATAAAATAAAATAAAATGAAGTAAAATAAAATGAAGTAAAATTAAATAAAATTAAATAAAACAAAATAATTAAACAAAACTAAATATAATTGGGTAAAATTAAACAAAATTAAATTAAATTAAACAATATTAAATAAAATTTAATGAAATTAAATAAAATTAAACAAAAAAAGTAAAATTAAACAAAACTAAAGAAAATTAGGGAAAGTTACATAAAATGAGAAAAAATTAAATAAAAAAAAAAAATAAATAAAATTATACAATATTATATAAAATCAAATAAAGTAAAACTAAATAACACTAAATTAAGTAAAATTAATTAAAATTAAATAAAAGTAAACAAAATTAAACATTAAATAAAATTTTATTAATCCACATAGTAATAACGCGCTATAAGCAGCATTCACTTCTGTCGGCACTCTCAAGTGCCACGTGCCTTTTTTATTTATTTATTTATTTTTTTAAGTTCAGGAGTGACTGTAGATGGAATTAAATGGATCTCCCCTCACGTGCGTCGGGCAAAACCGCTAGTTTCGTATAAAGGTCAACATTTTATAAGATGGCGGCAATTACCATTTCTTATAAGAAGTTCGTTATATATAATAAATATCATAGCTGGTAAGTAAACTGTCTTTGAATTATTCCCAAAACCTATTCTTTTTCCGATAACCACAGCCTGCGCACATTTTTAGTGTGCGCGCACACTTTTCCTATCCGCCATTTTCAAACACTATAAACCGATTGCACAACATTCAAGGAACGATAAGAGTATTTAGTAATGTTGAGTGTAACTGAACTTTGTAACTTGCCTCTCCTCTAAATAAGTAAATCGACTCGCCCATCGAACAAAGAAAAAGGTGATCGGCTACTGCGCTTGCGGCTCAAAAATACGAACAGCTGCCTATACTACCGAATGTATTTATAGAACGTTACCTATCCTTCTTTCCTCTGAATACTTTTAATAATGCTGGCTGGCTAAGTAACTTACCACCCCTCTACAAAAAAGTCGACTCGTCCGTTGAACAAAGAACCGTCGCGTCGGTGATCGGATGTTGTTGGGCTTGCGGTTGAAAAATACGAACAGCTGCCTCTCTGCGCTAGGGAATGTATTTATAGAACGATACGTAAGCCTTTTCCCACGAAATGACAAATTCGACGCTGGGAATGTTCGCCCTTGATATGAACAGTTATTACTGTATAATATTATAAATAGAATAAATTAAAGTTAATTTAAAGATAAAACTTAATTTAAATTAAAAGTTACAGCCATGTTGTTGCGTATAGGAAGAAAGTAATTATTTTTAGATAGGTAATTTACTAAAATAGTGTGGAAAGTAATTCTTAATTATTAATATATTCACATGCCTGTGGTAGATATATTCACTAATAATTTGCTTTTTAAAGCGACCATTATAGAAGGTTGAACCTGATAACAAGGCTACCGATAAATTATGTTATTGGGACCGTGTGGTTCATGGTTCGTGTTTGACATGAGGACTTGGGTTGAATTATTATTTCATATATCATAATTTTGACTGCGCTAAATATATTTGTTTTTAAAAATGTTGTAATTATTATAACACTCTACGATTTTGAAGTAGGACAGTGAGCTAACACATGTAATGCATTTTAAGATTTTAATAGAAAACCTGCATGCATTTCTAGATTTTAATAGAGAAGTTTATTGAATACGGAAAACCAGCATACATTTGCTTTGCACATTTAAAAAGAAGCTTTTGACAGGGTGAAGCGAAATAAAATCTTAAATTTATTACAAGCTGAACAAATAGACCATCAGATGATAAGGACAATTAATGAAATTAACAAGAACAACAAGACCAGAGTTATAATGCCAACAGGAGAAACAGAATGCATAGAACTAAAAAGAGGGATCCGCCAAGGAGACTCGCTTAGCCCATTGTTATTCAATATGGTGATGAATCAAATAGTTCACTTCACGAAGTAAGAAAACGACACGGATACCATAGGAGCGCATAAAATCACGATACTTTGCTATGCCGATGATGCAGTACTAATTGCTGATACCGAAGGTGACCTACAAAGGTAGCTCCACACCTTCAATATCAGTAGAAAAAACTAAATGTGTAGTGATCAGTAAAGAGCCGCGTAGATGCAAACTAGAAATAGACGGCAAAATTGTACAACAAGTAATGAAATTCAATTACCTAGGAGTAAGGATCACTAGTGACAGGGATATAAGAACAGAGACCACAAGGCAAACATCAAAAGGGGCAAGAGTATGTGGTTGCTTCCGAGAAACCATATGGAGAAACAAATATCTGACCACGGAAAGCAAAATGAAATTATACAAGATAACAGTAAGACCAAACATATGCAGCGGAGACAACGACCGATACAAGAAAGACACAACAACAAATCAACAATATCGAAATTAAAGTATAGGATCAATAGTGGGCATATCATTAAGAGACAGACAAACCAACAAGTATACGCGAACAATGCAAAATTCAAAATATTAACAGGTGGATAAAAACAAGAAAAAAAAAACTGGAACGAGCATGTAAACCGAATGGGACCAGATAGATTAGCGAACATCTATAAAAACAACAAACCGTATAGCAGAAGACCAGTTGGAAGGCCGCCAAAAAGGTGGAATGATAATGCACAGTCAACAACAACGTTTATGGTCAGAAGACTGGTATCAGAAAAGGAATTTCCACATTAGAATTCGTTAAAGGATTTCAGAAATATTCGATTTTAAAAATTATTTACGTATGGATGATCACCAATTTAAGTTTATTTTAGAATCAGTCGAATCCCGAGCCATAAAACAAAATACTACATAATGAGACAAACTGAAACTATTACTGCTGAGGAAGAAATAAAAGTAACTTTTACTGCATCAGGAAGATCCTATGAGGATTTAAAATTTAGCTGTTCTAAATCTCCCTAGTCTTTTCTTCTTCTTCTTATATAGACATGCCTGTCTGTTTTTCAATTGTGTGCTTTTGAGTGCTTTTTAGCACTCACTTGAATATTTGTTTTTCATGAACAGGCAGTGTCATGAAAAAAAAAAGCAACTAGGGCCGAATTCTGAATAGAACAGTAAGAACCTAAGAACTCATGTAAACATACAGCGAGTGAGAGATGCCGTCGTCAGAAGCCCTACACGGTCCGCCGGAAAACATGCAATTACACGGCATATACTACCCATACTTCAATGAATATACTCGGCAACCTGTTCCCAGGACAACTCATTTCACGTTTCGGAGACTTGCCGTGGCCTCCAAAGTCTCCAGACCTGTTAATTTATGATTTTTTTCTATGGAGGTATTTAAAGAGTCGTGTATATGCTAGCAAGCCTCGTAATTTGATCGCGTTGAAGAACGCAATTCGCCAGGAAATCCTGCCTATTGATCGAGCGATGTTAGAGCGTGCTATGGAGGATTTCATAAAGAGGATCGAAAACTGCATCCAACGTGACGGTAGCCATCTTGGTGACATTATTTTCCCCATACTTAAGTAGATTATCGCACGTATCGCAAAAGCTAGATCCACCTTCAATCGGATGGGGGCCTTCTTCAAGAGTCACAACCTCTCTCTTGATACAAAAGTAAGAATGCTGTGATGCTACGTCTTCTCTGTCCTTTTTTAATGTTGTTGAATCGTCGACTTTGAACGAAGATATGTGCAAAAAACTGGAAGTATTTGAGATGTGGCTATATCGGAGAATACTTAAGATCCCGTGGACTGACCGAGTCACAAATGAGGAGGTCCTCAGAAGAATGAATAAGTACTGAGAGGTACTGACCACCATTAATCTCGAAAATTACAATTCATCGGACATATTATGCGAAATGAATTCAGATATATTATGCACTCGTTCAAGCCATCCTGCAAGGAAAAATATTTGGAAAGTGAGGTCCAGGAAGAAGAAGAACATCTTGGTTAAAGAACCTCAGAATCTGATTCAATACAACAACTTTTCCGCACTGCTGCAGATAAGATAAAAATTGCCATGATGATCGCCAATATTCGAAACGGATAGGCACATCAAGAAATAGATTATAAATGGCATAATATAAGCTTCATTTTGATGTTAATAACATAATATTTTCTTGCAATTTTCTTTTGTAAAATTTAGTTTAAAATCGCCCTTTTGCCAGTTGTCACCCTGTATAAATATTATTGGTTGAATGTCAAATTATCTAAATGATTTTTTTCAGGTTTTTATAGATGGGGCATTATGGTAAAAAAAACGAATGATTTTCTGTTTTTAGACCATGATGCCCTACCTATAAAAATCTGGAAAAAATCTTGAAGATAATTTGAACCAATACACATACATTTTTTTGGATTGGCATTTGAGTTTTTTTACGAATTTTACGAATTTCAAAACATTCAAACATTTGAATTTCCCGCCCAAATTTTTGTAAAAAATACCATCATGTACTTAGACAATAAAATATCCTACAAATTAAAAACAAGGAATAAGTTTTTACGATAACTAAAACCGAAGATATAGTAAAAAACCGAAAAAAATATGCTGTAATAATTGTTCAACAACATGGTATTTTTATTTTTGAAATATGGCTGGAGGTATTTTTCACATTAGGCGGCTAGACCCATTGTCTAGCTGTCCATCTACCTGTTTAGATTATACCTGCTTTTTACCTGCTCCTGGTACCCTCACTATTATCTAAGTGGTTATTTTCCTTCTATTTTTAAAATGTATAAATATAAATGATAATGTGAGATACACTAAAATATAGGTATTTGATATTTTAATGTTACCAGAATATTCAGCACTCAATAGACTCCAATAAAATAACGTTTATATAACAATAAACGCGAAGAAAGGCGACAGTTTCGGTCTTAATTACAGTTGTAGTTCATTATATAGTTTGCATTTCAGTAAAGTATTATACAGTGAGGGGCAAAATTATAGAATCTATTTTTTCGAAAATAGGCGATTTATGAAACAAATCCCGAAAAACGTCGGTTTTTATTTTAAATTGTCACTTTCTGGCATAAATGTACAGTGCTATATTTTGTTTTTTTTTTCAAAAGATTATATTTATGATACTCATTTCAGTTTTTAAAGAGAAAAATTAACAGTTATGGGGCATACAGTTCGAGAAAGTGCCTACTTTGATCCAGAACATATAAACAGGGATATTCTGAACGGAGGAAGCCATAAGTACGACCTTTTGAAAAATTAGCGAAACGTTTTTCTCGTACAGGGTCAGTTGTATATGACGTACATGGTCAGTTGTATATGAAAAAAAAAAATGAAAAAATGGGAGAACCAAAACTAAGTGAAGAAAAGAAATATGGTATACTGGTAGCTACTACTGATTACTGAAGATATCAGCACTCGTGAAATTTCGCGTCAACTTGGCATCAGTCAATCAAAATAAAAGATTACATCGATATTAGGAGAACAGGGATACATTCTTCTCGCCTAGGGACCTATCAAGGCATTGATTTATACAAGAGATAACAACACTATACAGTATGATTCAACGAGCTGCTATTTTATATTTTAATAAATCATTTATAAGTTTGGATGAGTAGACTGTAATTTTAGAACAACGAAAAATATATATGATCTAAATCACTTTCCTCTCTACAATGCTCACATTTGTCATCATTCAAAACCTGTATTTTAAATAAGTGTTTTGTTTTGGATAACATAGATGCCATAATCATATTCTAATAATGAAAGTTATGTGCCATCTGGAAGCTCTATAAAACTTGTACCAAGGAAATTTGGGAATATTTGGCTGAATTAACGAGTATCTATTTTTATTCACAAAAGAGTATTCCTTCCACTCTCGACGCAATGTTCATTTACAAAAGATAATACTATCAGAAAGTTTTACTTTAGGTATGTAGAATACCAGTATCGGTTGAAATGCTTTCTTTGGCTTTTGTCGAATAAGTAGACATATTCATTATGTTCAAATCCTGCATGTGCTTTAATCCAGAGAAAATGTATATTGATCCCTTTAGTTAAAAGAGTTTGATATGTTTCATTCTATAAATGTATGGACAATCTTGTAAGTTTGGTGGTCCATATTTACAAATAGATTTTAACACTGCTAAGGGGACAAAATTATAATATGGGCAAAATCAACTTTAGCTACATATAATAAAGCTTCATATATTGCAATAGCTTCTGCTTTCTTAAATCGAAGTCTCCGGGTATAGTTTGCTTTTCGATATGTCCCGGTGGTATAAAAAAAAGAGCATCCGGTTTTATCTGGAGATTTAGACGAATCTGTAATTGCGTCTAAATCTATTGCCTATTTGTAATTGCTCAGATAGAACAGTATTTTTATTTAAATATATGTTTTCACTATGATTTGGTACAATAATATCTGTATGTATGTTTGTTCTATCTATATTTTTTAAAAGTGCCATATTTTGATTATACCCTTCGCAAAGTAAGGGAGATTTATTTTTTGCCAATATTTATTTGTCACGTCATGGCAATTTAAAGTCACTATCTTTTCGTATAGAGAAGAGTTCACAGTGAGTATACTGTCATTAAATTTTTTTTGGGAAAAAAACTTCCGTCTTCGCATAAAGTTACATCAAAAATTGATAGTCGATAATTATCGTAGTAGATTAAGGTAAACAACCAGTCCTTGCCACTCTACCAATTATTGCCACTGACCCTTAAATTCTAAGAAAATAAGAAAATTACTTGAAATCAAATTATATTTTTTGCAAGTACTAATACCTTATTAATTTTGGCAACTGTATACTGTTGTACAATACCCAAGCATCAGCGATTTTTGTTGTATACCCCTTAGAGTAGTGTTTTGTAAAATTTCTTCCTATTTTTTGTGATTTCTTATGAAAAAATTAAGGTAAGTGCATTTTTCTTTTTCTTATTCACTTTTGTAAATGATTGTTTTATAAAATTATTTACACATGTGCTCCTCTTAAATACTCTAAACTACATTTGTTTGCTGTTTAAATTCAGTTAAGGGTACATATTTCTAAAGAAATGTACCTGGCAATGACTGGTTACAAAATATTTTATGAATACCAGTCATTGCCACAAGTGGCCATTATTGGTTTGGCTTATTTTTAATTCATTATAATGTGTAAATTTACTATTTAAAATTACGGTGTTGCCACTATTTCTTTTATTACAAAAAACTTTACTTTTACCAATTATTGCCAGTGGTGGCAATCACTGGTTCTAAAGTGGCAATCATTGGTTACATTAATATTTGATATTACAAGTATTTTATTCATTCCAGAAATGGCA
This sequence comes from Diabrotica balteata, assembly GCA_918026665.1. NCBI lineage: Eukaryota > Metazoa > Arthropoda > Insecta > Coleoptera > Chrysomelidae > Diabrotica > Diabrotica balteata. The sequence goes on from OU898283.1 coordinate 88,781,674, forward strand.
CCTAAACGGAATTATTCGAAAGAGCAATTGGCCAAAGCCCTAGAGAATATGAAAAAGGGCATCCCAGCAGCTACGGCAGCAAAAATTCATGGAGTTCCTCATAGTACTTTGAGGCATAAGAGAGATGGAAAGTCACCATTATTTTGTTCTATGGACCTTTTTACAATTTTAACCAAAGAAGATGAATCAGTCTTAGTGAAATGGATTTTACATCTATGAGAAAGACATTTTCCTGTTTCAAAAGTTCAGCTTTTGGATACAGTTCAGAAAATAATAAATTCTACAGAAAGAGAGAAATCATTTATTTATAGCCGTCCCAGTGACAAATGGTTTCGCTTGTTTTTGACAAGCTTTGTGACACAAAGAGTGTCACTTAAGCACTTAAGTATTTTGAAGGAAAGCCGGGTGAAGAAACTTTAAATAGGTTCAAGGTAACTTTAAATGAAAATCAGGATTGGAATGGTTCTATTGAGGATAAATCCCTTTTTAACATATGGAAAGAATGGACAATGAAAACACTACCAAACCAAATTAAATGTACCATCCAAAACAATATTACCATATTTCCAACTCAACTGCACACTAGTAAAAAATTTCCAACCAAATATCTCTGGTACTCATAGCTAGGATACATTGTCTACTCCTGAACCAAGTACATCACATGTACACTTGTAGAGTCCATGCAAAGTTCCTACCCCATTTAAGAAAGCACTGTTTTGGCCAGACCCAAAACCTCAGACAAAAAAGATAAAACTAAAGGAAAAGATTCCATCCGTGGTACAATCAGTAGATTGGCGTGAATATCACTTGACAAAAGAAAATGAAAAGAAAAAGAAAGAAGAAAAAACCAAAGAAAAATTGCAAGAGAGCAAGAATGTCTATTGAAGGATAAGCTGAAACGGGATATTTCTGATGACGATGGAAAGGATGAAGAGTGGGTCGGGAGTGGTAGCAGCTGTGATGACATAGACTTTTGTGATGACCCTAACAAAGAATTTTGCCCATTAACTCACGGAGAACTTAGTGTGGGAAACTATGTACTTGTGAAATTCCTAGGTGGTAAAAAAAATCCATAACATACAGATATGTTTGTACTATCCAAGGCCTTATGGACAATAATGATGTACAAGTAATGTCTATGAAATCTGTTAGTGCTGAAAAGAACATTTTTATTTGTGATAATACATCTACTTTGTTAACGAAAATCGTGTTTTAGGCATACCGCCGAGCCCTATTATATTATCCACTGGTGAACAGATCCGTTATGAATTTACTTTGCCAGTGGATGTATTTGAGGCCTAAAACCTGTGGAATTTTTATTAATAAACAAGATTTTTCAGTAAAATGTAGAGTTATTTCTGTATGGCAATGACTGGGTGGCAATAATTAATATTTTGAAAAATTGTGTGGCAATTATTGGTTTTTTGGCTTTATATGGTTTTTAGCTTTACATGATATAGTTTGTTGAAACAGGTTGTTAAGGAGCTTTTAAAAATATCAAAGTATACAGGGTGGTCCATAAAAAAAAACGTTATGAACTAATGCTAGGCTTGTGTGAATCACCCTATACATTTATATTTATGTTTAAAAAGCACCCATTTATATATCAAAATCGACAGGTCTTAGCGTTTCGACAGACATCAGCGTTATTTAAAATTTATTAAACTAAAGACAGAAATAATTTTATTCCATAAGTGGTTTCGACCCTGTATGTGTCCTTATTTTAAAAAATGATAAAAACGCTGAGATCCGTTAACTTTTAAATATAAATGTGCACATTTTAAAAATAAATTTAAATGTACAGGGTGACTCATGTAAGTTTAGCATAGTCCCTAATCTTTATTTTCAATGAAAGACCCTGTATATTTTTATATTTTTAAAAGCTCCTTTGCAATCTAATCTTAACAAGCTATATTATGCAAGGCTTATTATGAATAGTACAGGGTGAAGTATTGAAATTAGGCAGTGTGGAAACCACTTATGGAATAAAATTCATTATTTTAGAAAATATTAAAAAACGCTGGGACACATCATCTTTTAAATTTAAATGGGCGCTTTTTAAAAATAAATTTATATATACACGGTAATTCTTACACTAGTCTAGCATATTTATTTTTAATGTAATAACACCCTGTATAATTTTAGGACCTGTCTAACCACCTGATCTCAAAAAAGTATACTATATAGGTTTTATTATAAATAATACTAGGAGAAATTTTGAAATTATATATAATTTTAATAATAATTTATCACATTTTAAATACTGTTTTTTTTATATGCTATGAATTTTATAAACTAAGTATCAATACATTAGATTTTATATTTAATTTCTCGACGAAAATCATACATAGCTTTCACCCTGTAATATTCATAATAGAACCTACATGATATAGTTTGTTGAAATCAGGTTGTTAAGGAGCTTTTAAAAATATCAAAGTATACAGGGTGGTCCATTAAAAATAAACCTTATGAACTAATACTAGGCTTGCGTGAATCACCCTATACATTTATATTTGTGTTTAAAAAGCACCCATTTATATATCAAAATTAGGTTGTTAAGGAGCTTTTAAAAATATCAAAGTATACACGGTGGTCCATTAAAAATAAACCTTATGAACTAATGCTAGGCTTGCGTGAATCACCCTATACATTTATATTTATGTTTAAAAAGCACCCATTTATATATCAAAATCGACAGGTCTTAGCGTTTCGACAGGCATCAGCGTTTTTTAAAATGTATTAAACTAAAGACAGAAATAATTTTATTCCATAAGTGGTTTCGACCCTGTATATATGTGTCCTTATTTTAAAAAATTGTAAAAACGCTGAGATCCGTTAACTTTTAAATATAAATGTGCACATTTTAAAAATAAATTTAAATGTACAGGGTGACTCATGTAAGTTTAGCATAGTCCCTAATCTTTATTTTCAATGAAAGACTCTGTATATTTTTATATTTTTAAAAGCTCCTTTGCAGTCTAACCTTAACAAGCTATGCAAGGCTTATTATGAATATTACAGGGTGAAGTATTGAAATGTTGCAGTGTGGAAACCACTTACGGAATAAAATTAGTTTGTGTCTTTATTGTAAAATATAAAAAACGCTGAGACCCCTTAACTTCTAAATTTAAATATGCACTTTAAACATAAATATATACACGGTGATTAATTGTTTAGCACAGTTCTCTTTATTTTTAATGAGATACTCTGTATATTCTTATATTTTTAAAAGCTCCTAACAACCTGATCTTAACCAACGGTACCATGTAGGATCTATTATACAAAATTCAAGGAGAAATTTTGAAATTATGTATAATTTTTGTAAGAGATTAATTACGTCAAATTTTGAAATTAATAATTCAGCACACTTCAAATAATGGTATTTTTTCTAAATTAGCTAAATACAGATATCATATCCGATATTTTCTAAACACATAATTTCGAAATTCCACCTTGTATTATTCATAATAGTCACATACAGATTAGTCATGTCAGATCAGATTGTTAAGTAGCTTTCAAATAGAAAAAAATATATACGGTATTTTAATAAAAATAAAGATGATGAATTATGTTAGGGAGTTGCGTGAAACACCCTGTACATATAAATTTATATTTAAAAAGCGCACATTTAAATTTGAAAGTTGACGGGTTCCACCGTTTTTAAATTTTCTATATAAAGACACAAAACATATTTACTCCATACGTGGTTTCACACTGTATAATTTCAAAATTACACCCTGTATTATTCATAGTAGACTCTTCACGATATAGTTCGTTGACATCTGGGTGCCAATAAGCTTTTAAAGGGTGTTTGATTAAAAATAAAACTAACGTTATGTTCATCCATATAATGATAATCTTATATGCAGCAATTAATGTAAATATATACACTTACAAGCTCCATACATGAAATCTGAAAATTAGTGACAAATATAGAATATGGCAACACTGCATGATACTGACGTAATATTTTATATTTTTCGGCTAATACTTGAAATAACAAAAAGATGTTTTAACAGGAATATTCTTTTGTCAAATATTCGCAAAATATTTTGTATATCCTTTGAAGGTCATCTGGTAATAACTCTAAAAAACGCACCTTGCATACGTGTACTTTTCAATAACCAATAGATGATTTTATACCATTAGTTGCCTTATAGCAGCCATTTATTTGTGTTTTCTATTTATTTTATAAGAAAATTAAATTCATCAAATTCAAATGTATGTCGATTTAATATAAAAGATACAACTGTTAGCTCGTAATTTTTAAACATTAATTGATTTTGGTTGAAGTTTCTACAATAAAATTACACTTGGAATATCTAAAAAATAATGACAAACGAAATACATGGCAACACCGCGTAAATTTGACGGCCATACTATTAAACTCTAATAGAAGATATGGCAACACCGCTCAGAATGACGAAATCTTTGATCGCTATATAAAACTTAAGTGCCAATATAAAAAAAAGCAAAGTGTAAATCAATAAATGCGCATGATTTTAACAATTAGCAACTTCCTGCTTACGTCTATTTATAATTTTTGGAATAACCTAGCTAATGCATGCTCTTAAAAAATGTAAAACACGAACTAATAGAATAAAACAGAAAAAATATAAAAAAAAGTTACATACTTCAACTCCAGTTGTCAAAAATATCAACTCCTTCATTTGTTTAGGTCCTACTCCATCACAGTTAAACACTAAAACTAGTTCCTTTTGTGACAAACAAAGTCTGCATTCACCTGTGCTGGTATCCATAATTGATTTTATTAACTAAAATATAATTTTGTCCAAACTCCCGCGCTAGTTCACTACAACCATAACCTGTTTCCTAACCAACACTGTATTGCGAACAAGATGTCTGCGAGTTATGACGCAGACAATATAGCTTCTCCCTCTCCACAAAGAAAAAAGTAGGGATATCAATTAATTTCCTACAATGCGGAACGCGCGATGGCGTAGAATTCCGAATGCACTCTCGTCACCTCTCGTACTCTAGTTCCTCACGAACTGAAAGCTCGGTAGATTTCGGGGAACGTCGAGGTCAACGATTTCTATTTTTATCCCAGCGATCCCAGCCAGCTACCTGTTTTTGTGTTTTTATACTTCACTGTAAACTGCTCAGAGGATGAATTTCTACTGACACTGACTACTATTTTTTTATTTTCTTTTCAAAGCGGACTAGCGGAAGGTGAGGGTTTAAGAACTGGTTTATTTGACATTGAACATTAACATTCAGTCTCGTTGTATGACGATGACGACAATGAAAAATAGTGAAGTATTGCTATAGTAGTGATACTTGCGGTCAACAAGTCAGAAATACTTAAATGATTTTTTTTTAATTTTATCAGTTTAATACTCGGGCAGAGAACATACGAACACAACTCGGGGGCAACCAGGCAAATTGGTTGGTACCAAAATATAATTCTACACTTTTCTAAATAAATTTGTGTGATTGGAGTGGAGGATATATAAATAACCAAAATAAAAGCACAAATAATTTTAATGAAATTTTATATTTAACTGACGATATCTCAGCTCGATTTAAATATTTCTATTTATTATTTCAACACAGTAATTAATTTTGATTACAAACAAAAATTGAGATTTTTTTGAAAAATTCGTATGCTGCTCGACGGATATTTTGTCTAATTAAAAATGTATGTTACAAATGTTCGAATCTCCCTTTTTAACCAATTCTACATTAAATTATGATATTTAATGAAGTTTTCAGGATTCCACATTTAGTTATCAAAAGTTAGGTATACTTAACGATGTTTATCCGACACGCGAGTAGCGCTCAACCTCCTTTAGGGCCCCCGCATACTATCGATTGGTGTCATTGCAGATGCAGTTGCGGTAATAGCATTTGCAATCGCGGCTATTTATCATTGCATTTGCGGTCATACAAAACAAACATGTTGATTTTATCGTTGCATGTGTGGTCATTGCGTCATAAACAAATAATATGTTTACCTTTTTCTACTACTATCACATGAATAATTCTATAACCAAATTTTTGTAAGATTTAAATAATATTTACCACAGAGGTTGATACAGGAAAAAATGTTTACCAATAATTTTATTACGGCAAAAAATACTTTAATATAAAAAAAACCTAGCTGTTTTGAGAGTTTGGTGGGATTATGTGCGGTAATTTAAAAAATGAAGATAGTTGATTTAATAAACTTTAGTGTCACATAAATAAAATATTATTCTGAAGCTATTTCTTTGTGACATCTTATGCAATTTACACATAAAAAGAAAGAGAATAAAAGAAGCCAAAGAGGCGTGGATTAAAGAACAGTGTGAAGAAATGGAAACCTATGAGAAAAAGTATGATGCGTTCAATATGCACAAAAAAGTAAAAGAGATAACAGGAAGCATAAAGAAATACCAAATAGGTAAACTTAGAAACAAAAAAGGAAATCTTATTGTAGATGTAAAGAATAAAATAAAAAGATGGACAGAATAACTGAATGAATTATTTGAAGACGGTAGAAACAATTTAACTCAGATAATCAATGCAACTGGGCCAGACATATTAAAAGAATACGCAATAAGTAACGCTAAAAATGGAAAAGCAAATGGACCTGATGAAATTCCTACAGAACTGTTGAAGCTTTTGAATGATAAATGCGTAACCATAATATTACATCTATTCAATACAATATACAGTACTGGTATAATACCTCAAGAATGGCTGCTGTCTACGTTTGTCACCATACCGAAGAAAACTAAGGCAATGCAATGTTCAGATCATCGAACAATCTCCTTGATGAGTAATCTGCTTAAAATTTTTCTTAGAGTCATTAACAACCGAATCTATCGAAAGTTAGATATCGATGTTAACGATACACAGATGAGATTCCTAGAGAGCCCGATCATTGTTTTTAAATATGTTGTTTGTCCACAATTTTCCTTCTATGAAGTATTTATTGCCTAATTGACGTAAGTTTTTTCTGTCATTGTATTTTATAAAAAATTTACTTAACTTAACGTTATTTTAGGATAGCTCTGATAATGACATTTATTGTCAGATATTACCTTTACTTGAAACAATTTGGTGGATGAAAGGCTTAGTGGTATTGGGCCACGAAAAAGAAGAAAAATGATAGACTATGAAGTATGCTATGAATGTTAAGTTGTTGTTATTATGTCGTAAGTATACTCAGCCTAATTAATAAATTATTTTACACACTATCAATTTTATTGAAAACATACAAAACCTGCTTACCAGTTAGACCTATTTAGAAGTGTGTACAATTCTTACAGTCTTTTTCAATAATTTATAAAACTTGAAAATTAGCATCCCCTTACATGCACACTTGTACAGGAATTAAAACGGGATGATCCAGATAAAAGAATACACTTTTGCGAAGCAAAACATTAAAGAACAACCCAACTGGATGCGTGAGCATTATACACAATACCCGCAAAAGATAAACGTATCTGACACTGTAAGAAGTATAATCATCGGACCTTATTTTTTGAAGGTAGTTGAAACGGACTACATAACTTTGGTTTTTAACGGAGTATCTCGTACCTACTTTAATTAATTTATTTCCCAGTAAAATTAATCCTGGAGGTTTTGATGAAAGTTTACGGTTTCAACACAATGGTGGGTCTCCGCATTATGCTGTGGATGTTAGAAGGTACCTAGACGAAATTTTTCCGAACAGGTGAATTGGTCAACGAGGTCAGCCAGATTTCAATCCTTTTGATTATTTTATGTACGGCCATTTGAAGAATGTGGTTTACAACTGAATTGAATTTGAAATTTCAAAAACTGAATTCATAAATGGAAAATAAAAATCGCAATACCCCTGGTTCCAATCAACAAAAATTGACGTCTTTTTTTTAAATTGAGGTAACTAGTTACATATATTATAAAAATTCAATTAGTTAATTTGTGAATTGTTTATTTAACTGAGTAATATGTTTAAACAATTTATAATAAATGTTTATTTTGCAAAACTTTACTTTTCTCTTATTATTAGTAGTAGAAAAGGTTATGAAAAGATTTAAATATTTATATATTATACTTATAAATTATATCCTGTAAAACTAAATTTTTGTTTTGTTTACATGTTAATTTTTCTTGAGTTGCTTAATATTTTCACAATTACTTTTTTGACATTACTGATTTGAAAAACATTACAAATATATTTTAAATATAAAACAATAAAACTTACTGACCCACTTTTGAGATAACATTAATACCGATTTTTCTTACGAATTGGCAAAGCGGGTCAGATACGTGGAAGAACGTTTCATGACCTTGCTTGTAAAAACTTAGAAACGAAACTTTTCGACTGGTTTTTTATTTCGAGACGAGGAATATTGAGGCAAAAAAATTGGCGGTGTTTTAAAATAGTTATTGTAACGGAAAATTTGATGATTTTATGTTAAGACTTAGGGAACACGAAAGGAGCCTCCACGTAGATTGCGATCATATGTGAAAGCAATCGGGTGTTCCCCTGGAAACGAGTAATGTCGGCTAATACTTTTATCACCGGTGCACCAACACAGATGCAAACGCAACCAAAACGGTCTTTGTCAAGGCCATTTTTGATGACTACTTCCATTAATATTGAAGGACTATCAGCAAATAAAGAAAATCTACTGTCTAATATGTGCAGAGAACACGGTGTCGATGTCCTACTGGTTCAAGAAACCCGAAGAGGTACTGCAGGCCGTAGACCGAGGATTCAAGGTATGCGAATTGTACTGGAGAGACCACACGACCAGTATGGTAGCGCAGTCTTCGTCAGATCAGATACCGACATAGTTTCCACATCTTTAACATATCGAGATGAGATCGAGATCTTCACAGTGGAATTAAAGTCTTGTACGGTAACGTCCATCTTCAAACCGCTAAACGCTGACTTTGTTTTTGAGGAACCGGATAGCTTTCAATCACAGCAAATAAAATGTATACTGAGTGACTCCAACTGTCACAGTATCGCGTGGAGTATAACAGAACAGACTCCAATGGTGAAGAACTAGAAAATTGGGATGAAAACATGAACCTCAAACTTATTCATGATCCAAAACAGCGTCTTTCAAAAGCGGAAGATGGCGTAGAGGTTACAACCCAAACAATATATTTGTCAGGATTGGAGACCAGCTGACAAAAATTGTTGGAATTACACAATTGTACAAATCGTAAAACAAATATCACGAAAATATATTCCAAGAGAATGAAAAAGACAGCAAATATTTGATTTTACGCAAACAATTCCTATGTATCTGTTGATACGTATTTCGACCTAATAGCTCATCAGAACAGCTAGTCATAGGAGTTCTCAACGTGAAAAATCAATATTTTCTGCCTTTTAAGAAGCAACAATAAAATGGCTTCAATACGGACGCGATAGCGACATCTAATTACAAATTCCGTAAAATAGTTTCGAAACACAATTCAGATTTCTGCTTATAATCTGAGCCTTCTAAAAATTGCAAGGTAAACAGACGTTGATAAAAGATGTTAAAAGGGACATGGGGAATCTAAAATTTGCATTCCACGACATGTCTTTTACAACTAAGCAGAAATCCTTAGCGAATTGTGCTTCTACTACTCACACAGAGTAGATCTGAAATAAAATGAAAAAGACAGCAAATATTTGATTTCACGCAAACAATTCCTATGTATCTGTTGATACGTATTTCGACCCAATAGGTCTCATCAGAACAGCTATTCATAGGAGTTCTCAACGTGAAAAATCAATATTTTCTGCCTTTTAAGAAGCAACAATAAAATGGCTTCAATACGGACGCGATAGCGACATCTAATTACTGCAATTAGCTGTTTGCCTTGCAATTTTTAGAAGGCTCAGATTATAAGCAGAAATCTGAATTGTATTTTACGGATTTTTTAACGCTCCAGTCCAAGAACAGTCGGTAAAGGGATAAAAAAAATGGACTCCCATAGAGAAGTGTCCTCGCGCCATTGCTATACAACAATTACACCAACGACCAACCCAAAAACCAACAAACAAGACAGTTTATTTACGCTGATGATACAGCTGTGGCAGCTCAGGGAAGTACCTACAAAGAAATCGAAGTAAAGCTGACAGATGCAATAGAAGACTTTAGCACTATACTATGACGAAAACCATCTGAAACCCAATCCTACAAAAACCTAGGTGTGTGCTTTTCACCTTAGAAACAAGCATGACCAGAGGACACTGGAAGTGGAATGGCATGGTCAGATGCTGGAACACAATGAGACGCCAAAATACCTCGGCGTACGTCTAGATAGAACTTTGTCTTATCGGTGTCACTGTCAAGATATCAAGAAAAAGTAAGTACTACGGAACGACGCACATATAGGGCATAAGGAATGCGCGAAAAAGAAGAAGAAGATAACCTATTTTCAACTTTGGATAAATAAAAACCGGTATTAACGTCCTGAAATTTACTATTGACATATTTCAAGAGTGTTAAGGATATAACGCTGAATATAACAGTTGTTTTAAAGCAGCTAAAAGTTGTCTTAAATGAATCAAAACAACTCGTGGATTTTCTTCTTCTTCTATTTTCTCTTCTTCTTTTTATATAGACATGACTCTGTCTGTTTTTCAATGTGCCTCCCGTAAGTTGTCATTCCATCGTTTTCGTGGTCTTCCTACTGATCGTCTTCCTATTGGGGAACCGTCTCTTGCCGTCTTTACTACTCTATTTGTTGTCATTCGGCTTATACGATTGTTCCATTATACTCTTCTATTTCTTACCCAGTTTTTGATGTTTTCCACCTTGTATCTATGTCGTATATCTGTACTTCTAGCTCTGTCCCATAGTGTCTTACCATCAATTTTTCTAAGTGTTTTTATCTCTGCTGTTTCTAACATCCTTTTTGTCCTCTCTGTGTCAGGTTTTGTTTCTGCCGCGTATGTCATTATTGGTCTGATGACTGTTTTGTAAATTCTGTCTTTCGTTTCTTTCCCGATATTTTTATTTCTCCATGTTGTATCATTTAGGCAGCCTGCGGCTCTGTTTGCTCTATTCACTTGATCTTCCACTTCGGTTTCGAGCTTTCCATAGCTAGATAATGTGATGCCTAGATATTTAAACTCCATTACTTGTTCTGTTACCTGACCTTCCAGCTCCAATTTACATCTTAGTACATTTGCTGTTGTAACCATACATTTTGTCTTTGTTGGGGAAATTAACATGTTAAATTTTCTGGCGGTTATATTAAATTGATGTAGCATACGTTGTATATCATCTTCACTTTGAGAGAATAGTATTGTGTCGTCCGCATAGCAGATTATTTTAAGTTGTTTTTCTCCCATTTGGTATCCTTTTTTAGTTTTTACTTTTTTTTATTATTTCATCCATAATCAGGTTGAACAAAAGAGGACTCAGGGAATCTCCCTGTCTTATCATATTGCCAGCTTCAATAGAGTCGGTTAGTTCTTCTTCTACTTTTACTTTTATTGTGTTGTTTTGGTAGATATTTTCGATCGTTTTGATTACTCCTAGAAGTATCTCTTCCGCATACAGTAAGTGGATAACGTCTTTTAATTTGGCCCGGCCAAATGGCTTTGTGAGGTCCACAAAACATAGATATGCCGGTTTGTTGTATTTTAATGATTTCTCTTGAACTTGCCTCATTATAAATATAGCGTCGGTGCATGATCTTCCCGACCTAAAACCTTGTTGTTCTTATGCTAGTGTTATAATTTCATTCAATTTATTGGTTATCACTTTGGTTGTTAATTTTAGTATTGTGTTTAATAAATTATTACCTCTGTAATTTTCCGGGTCCGATTTGTCTCCCTTTTTGAAGAGAGGTATTATGATGCTTGATCTCCATTCTTGAGGAATTCTGTTTTGTTCTATTATTTTTTAAATTAGTTGTAATAGTTGTTTGGTCAGATCTGGTCCTCCGTACTTTGGGAGTTCGTTCGGTATTCTATCCTCTCCTGGTAATTTCCTTAATGCTTCCTTTACCTCTTCCTCCTCAATATTTATTCCTTCGTTTGTCGTCACCTCTGGTGTTTTTGGTTCATCATAGTCACCTTTAGCAAACAGGGATCGAAAGTAGTCTAACCACGGAATGATTTTCGTTTTTATTAGTTTGTTCATCTCTTTTCTTTGTCCTCTGATCATGCTCCATATCTCTTTTTGTGTTCCGTAGAAATCGTGTTCCATCTGTTTTGAGCAACTCTGTCAGTGTTACCATTTCATTTGTCTAACCAAAGTCTAACCAAAGATTTATCAGATTTTTTTATAACACCAAATTAACCCAAAATCTCTCCAAATCATTTAAAACAGCCTGTGTTCATGCAAATTGAATAAACTGGATTCGATATTTACGTAATAACTTATCCACCCTGTTTAATGGTAAACATCTATGTATTTTGAAGGGGTTTCTTAGTACTCATAACGGTATATATTTTACCTGCCTTGATATGAAATTTATTTAGCTATTATGTGTTAATGCAAATTGTATAAACTTGGATTCGATATTCACGTCATTGTTTATCCACCCTGTATAGTGCCAAACATCTACATATTTTGAAACCGTTTTTGAAGTATTTATAACGGTATGTATTCTGCCTGCCTTAATATGGAATCTATTTTCTAGAATAGTTATTATTCTAGGATTTGTAAGTGTTTTCTGTGTGCATTAATCCTTTATAATATATATTATAATAATATATCCTTTCAGGGAAATCTATTTCTGGGATTTTCCACTAGCCTGAGTGACTCGACGTGCTCTTTTGTGTAGACTGGTCACTCAGGTAGCGGCATTCAACAGATAAATATCAACATTTATACATACTTGAGACATTAAAATAAACGAGTCTATTTATGTGAAATGTATTTAAGCTTTTTATTGATGTTTAAGAAGTGTTTACCTAGAGCTGAAATTGAATCGGTGTTGCTAACAGAAATGGAATGTTCATAAATCCTATTTTGGATTCTAGTTTCTTCTTTGGTTGCTCTTGGTTCTTTGGTTTACAATTCCGATTCAACTTCAGCTCTAGGTCAACACAATCTTCATACAAGCCACAAAATTGATTTTGAAAACTCCAGAACCATAGCCCCCATCCACTTCTATAAACAAAGAATTATCCGAGAAGCTATAGAAATTTAAAAAGGCCAAATTGTCTGAATGAAAGAGATGACGGCATGCGGTTACCTCCGACATGGAGACTCTCATAAAGAAAATATCGTCTGCTCCACCCGCCAATCGAAATCCTACTACCAGAAAGAAATGTTCGCACCAACCCCTGCGCTAATCCCCACGCCAACCCCCACCGAAACCTCTCTGTTCTCCGTAAAAGTGTCACTGGCCTAAACCTTCGGGAATGAGGGAAGGTGGTCCAGGCGTACTATCCATAACTGAAATGGACCGGAGCAGGTAAGGGTCAAGGTCCGTGTACATATAGGCCGTAAATGCCCACATACAGGGAAGATATCTTTTTAAATAAATGCAAATAAATGTTTACTAAAACTAAGAATCTGCAATAAAGGCGTTAATTAGTCTTAGAACTAACAATCTGTAAGAGAATATAGTTATCACACCTAAGACTAATAAGCAAAAAAAGTAAAAATGAAAAAAAAATGAAAATTTTTCCCAAAAAAAGTCCCAAAAATTTCGAGAAAAGGTGAAAAGTCTAAATTCATAGAAAAATACCAATTAAATAAATATGAGAAATTATTCTAAGTTCGTTTATGCGTTAAGAAAAATCTGAAAGAGAAAAATAAAATAGCAATAATTACGATATTATTGTAAGTTAAAATTCCCTGAAAATACAAAAATAAATCAGATAAGAAACTATTTTAAGTTCGTTTAAGAACCTGAAAGAAATAACCAGATAATGCAAATTATTCCAAGTTATTAAATCGGCAATAAATTTCTTACCGAAATTCTTTCAAGTCGAAAATATCCTGAAAATAGAAGAAAAACATCAAATCGTACTTAATCGTACTAAGTCAAAAATACGATTTATTTCTAGAGTTTCTGGGATCTAAATCTACCAGAAGGTCTCTAGTGTCAAGAAGTCTGATTCTGCCGATCCCTGTCCAGACGTAAAGCCGAAATAGAGCTTCAATTTCGGGCAATACCATTGGCTGCAATTATGTTTGCAATTTGACCAATCGTAAAGACGGAATTGAGCTATTGGCGACACCAGTAATGCATTTTTTCATAAAGAGATGCTTTCTAGGAGTTACTTGAAACCAATGAAACATCGTTTTACAAGCCATAAATGAATGGTAATTGATTTTAATTAAGTTCAGTATTATACATTGTAAAAAATTATTTTTTTACGTTATTTACGTCATTAGCGGTGGTTTCAAAGTGTTGAAAATTTGTATTAAAGTACAAATTATCATTGAATTATGTTTATTTTAGTAATTCAATCAGATTTTAATACTTAAAACGCTTAAATACGTGTTTTCCTATTTTTTCCACTTAAGGGAACTTAAGTTTAACCCTTTAAAAATAAAAAGCACACTTCGTCCAGATTTAACTCTTGCAAAAGAGAGTAAGACAAGCTTAAATCCAAATTTTCAGCCAAATCCACGCAGTCTAACAAAATTCTGAGATAAGGTCCCTATTTTTCGCACGAGTGACTGGACTATTCGCCTTAAACGCTTAAACTTTGTTTTTATTAAACAAGTTAACTACCTGCATGTTAAATATACCTGCTATTATAGTGCTATTGGCTCTGCCATTTCAGAGAGAATCTTTTTTTGTGCAAGCCGGACGTGGAAGTGCAACGTGCCAACGTATTATACCAGGTTATTGTTCCATAGTTGGGAGAAATTATTAAAGGTAATGGATTTTGACAAGAGCTATGACCTTGTAAATACAGGTAAACTTGTGTACTGCATCAGCATGACTCATAGCTCTTGTCAAAATCCATTACCTCTATTTTTGAATACTAATTACGGTTTGAGTTTATAAAAAACTTAACTTTACTAATACATGTTTTTTAAGACAGTTCAAGTTTTATCCATATTATTTTTAAAATTTTATGTACCTATAAAAGTTCCAAGGCCATAAAAACCTTCCGTAGCTAACATCCGGTGTGTGAGACCGTCGATAATAAAATTATCAGCTATATTTTTAGAATTCGCACATCCGCACTCTTATGCTTACCTTTCCTGAAGTCCTTCAAGTCTAAGGTCGGCTACTCACTATCAGGTAATTGCAGAAACATGTTTTTTTAATCAGAGTGCCCAAAGCAACCTGCTACAAGATTATAGGTGAAACATCTTCTAGACAGAGGAGAAATGATTGTGGCAAATTCAGACAAACAATATACAAAATGGATGCGGATAATATTTTTCCAACTATTGAAAATCTTCGAAGTGAACTGGTTCGAAAGGACATTCTCTCATGTTCAGCAACAATACTTGAATGATTTCTTAAAACCCATAATTTTAAGTAAAAAACTATAGACAAGCGCCAAACACTAATGGAAAGTACTAGAATAATTATTTCTTTAAGAAACAATTATATCAAACAGATAAGTATCAACAAATGAAACGAAATGTTGTTTATTTAGATGAGACCTGGTGTGATACTCATGACAGGACAGAGAATTATAATTTTACACTGCGGTGGAGAAAATAGATGGATCGATGATGTATTTATTATTAATATCTGCAAAAAAAATAAAGACGCATCTCTAGATTATCATGAGGGTATGGAAAGTTTAATTTTTGAATCATGGTTTGAAAATTCAAGAATTTTTATTTGAGAGAAATTTGAATTTTGAGGCATCATATAGTAAAAAAGCAATTGTTGGAGGTTGTTTATAGTAGACACCAGAAGCAATATGTTGTTGATAGACTGTGTTTAGACTTAATTCTTATAATTGTATATTGAACCCTTGGACTCAAATTGAAGGAAATAAAAGAAGAATCGTGGCTCCTAAATTTTCGTCTACTGTTCTCCAGTTAACTAGAAGAGAAGTCACAAAGATCACAGCAACCAACTGGAAAAATGTAATCGAACGTGTAATCGAGGTGGAAAATGACTATGTTAAATATTTACCAGCATTAACCAAATTAACTATAAATTTAGAAAATACTAGTGATACTAGTGATAAAAGTGATTCTGAGTAGATTAGTAAGTACTCACTTCGAACTAGGTGTTAGTTAAAACCTTTATTTTTATTGTAATTGTAGATACTAGCGGACCAACTCGACATCGAGTTTTTTAAATGAAATTTTTATTTTGCGAGAAAAATTAAGAGATCAATACAAACAATATAAGCAAGAATATACATAACATTCATCAATAATAATGCAAGTAAAAAGTGTATTAAATATCACGAAATATTTCGTCGAAAACAATGTTTTTTGTTACAATGTCTCCATTTTCTGAAAACTTTTGCTTGGCACCGGGAGTTATGTAAACTTTTACTTTTTACTTTTTAATAAACACGAAACCGGAAGTCGACCTCAAAACCGGAACGCAATTTTTAGTTCATCAAATGTCGACATGGACATCATTTAGCAGTTAATTTTACATGCTGATCACGAATCCGGTGTCAGATTTGCTCCATCTTGACGTTTTATGTGCGTTTCGAGTCACTTCCGGTGTCGGATCGCAACCGGAAGTACATATTTAGATTCGTCTCGACGAGACCTTTCGATCCATATATACATTGTGGGGTCTAAAACTTAAAGTAAATTTTAACTTCCGGTCATCTCAAAACCGGAAGTGAATTTTTGTACCAAAAGTATATCTTGACAATCTCATACGTAATACTAATAATATTCCGAAAAAATATTTTAATTATCTAATATGGTTTTTGAGTAAAGTGGTGGACAAGAAAAGGGCTTAGCGTTTTAGTATATAAGATTCTAGTTTTGTTTATAGGGTTATATATAATGTCTATTATTGAAAATAGGTTGCAAACACACTTCACGATAGAACAAAAACGTACAAAGTATTTAATTTAAAAAAGTCAAAGTACAGGTTAGATTATTATAAAATACCTACTAGATATATAAAAAAGAAGTTCATGAATGTTTTAGACCTCTTGCCCATTTTAAAATTATTGAGGTACTAAGTCTTCTCCCACACGGTGTCAAATCAAAGTTGTGGTTCTAATAGAACATCCTGTATATAATTTAAAAAATGAATTCTCTATTTTTTTCTGGATACAATAACTAGTTATCAGGGATAAAATTTGCTCATAAGTTTTAAAACTTGTGTTTAATAAGTTGTAGAAGGTAGAAGGAGTCGCGGAAGAAGACGCATCTATTGGTTAAACAATTTGAGAGCTTGGTTTAACTAACACTACTGTTCAGTAGACTACTGGTCCATATAACATTGTTTCCAATTTCCAACGAAATTCTGTGCCGAATATACTCCTGTTAGGCCTGAGGAGCACACACATTCTACAGGTATACTTGACAAGTTTGTCAGTTCACTACGGATACTCCAGAAGATGATCTGATTTCTCTTACATATTCCTACAGCACCTACAATATTCCTTAGTAGTCTGATCTGGAGCACAGTAAGCTTTTCTATGGCTTTTCTAGATAATTCTTTTAGTATCTTACCATTGATCAGGTCAAACCCATGCGCTTTTTTTGTATTGATGTTGATTAATTTTTGAACTTCTTTTGTAGTAGTCAATTGTACGTTCATCGTCTACATGTTTCCCCAGGGTTTATTTGAAATATACTTTCTAAATAATCAGCGAATGTATCTACTTGCTCTTTGGGATTTCTTGTCCATGTTCTGTTTTCTTTTCTTAAAGGTGCTATATGTTGAACTGGCGTACTTATCTTTCTGGTCGCCTTCCAGAGGGAGTAATCGATGCATTTATCATAAGTTAGTTCTCTCAGGTACTTACTAATTGATTCGTTTTTAATTTTGGCGATTTCTCTCTACCATATCTTCCGAGCCTTTGTTGTTTTCCTAAATCAATTTCTTTGGGGTACCTACTTTTTTTCTTTGGATTATGGGTGTGTCGTTGTTGGATGTTTATCATAAATAAACCAGTTTCTCGTTCCAATTGTTCTATCGTTTGAATAAATCCATTGAACTCAATTTTCTCATTCAGCATTGAAAATATTTTTGGGTTTTCCACTGCATTTGACACATCCATTTTGCAGTAATTCTGTGTGTGCCCATATTTGTGGCAAAGCTTGCATTGAGGCAGCAGTTTAGGTTTTCTGAAAGTCTCTATTTGTACGCTCAGATGCAATATTTCATTAATGGCATATATTTTGTTTGATATATTTTCATATTTATCAAAGAATAAAGTAAAACGTTGGAGTGGGGTTTTATCTTCCCCGGTTAGTATTTGATTTACCTCCAGTATATTGAAGCCTTTGTTTTATAGGGGTTATTAGTGCTTCACATCTAACTTCTGTATAAAAAAAACAGAAATATGGAATATACACGAATGCAAAAAGTACATACAGTGCATGTCAAAAGTTCTTTCCCCCTCGTATCTTTTGAATGGTTATACTTATAATAGTGAAATTTGGAGGAAGGTAATAAACAGACATAGGCTTCTTAAAGTAGTCACATCAAGTGACGTAACAGTGACAGATGACGTTAGAGCACCACTGTGACAGATAATTTTAAATATGATCTTATGGCAAGTGATACCTTATTTGAAAGATATTGAAAATACCTATTCAGTCATAATAATTTTGTTTGAATTTAAGCTCATTTTGATGAATAAATTAAATAAATACTAAAATTGTAGCATCTCATTTAATTAAAAATATTTAACAACCAGTTCTTATAGTAAGTGTTCAAAATGTGCTCCATCTTGTAACGAACTATTTTGCTTACCTCAGGGTAAGAACATGAGGGTAGAGATAGGGCAAACAAAATAATCGTAACTGATGCGTACGACACTCTCGTTGGAGAGCTGGGTCGTGGATAAGTTGAAAATAAATGGGTCGGATTGGAGTATCTACAAAATGAAAACAAAGGGATACTTACATAAATCTCCTGGGTCAATAACAAGCAAGATATGGCAGATAAGATTTACCTCTAGCTATTTTCTTTATTGGGACGCCGCTTCGAAGAAAAACTTCCTGCTGGAAAAATAAAATTTCTTCTTCCCTAAAATCAAGAATACATACTAGGGTTAGAAGACTTTCTAAATAAAAATAAAAAAATGGACCAGAGGAACAAATCAAACGTTTATTTTGGTCTCAAACATCATAAAATTTAGCCTTATATATGAAATATTTTTTCTATATAATAATCAAATGAAAATTGTTTTACAACAACAATGGATTAGAGCCAATATGTAATATGTCAACATGACATTTTAAAACAGAATAAATTATGACATTTTTTTAGCTACGACTCTAACCGTTGATTGAATAATCCAAATAGATCCGCAACGCTTATGGAGAGAAACGTGCAACCCAAAAAATTAAAATTTCATCAAGAATCAGCGACTCTAGTGGATATTACGGGAAACAACTAGTTACGAATTTGCGCTCATACGAGAATGATCCTAGAAAGACGTGCCGTTACCTCCCCTATCGTCCCCTTCCACAACCAATTTATGGCAGTACTTACGAAATACGAAGTGTAGTGAGTCAGAGAACTGGACATCACCCCAGCGTTATCTCTGATTTCTAAGAAATATGTCTGTGAAGCATTTAGCACTTCGCCAACGTTTGAATTTAATTTGTCGATATTATATTTTGTATACAGATACGATAAAGATCGACTGCAATGAAAATTATTTGATATCTAATTTAGAATGTTAATAATTATAAACTCAAGGGGTGCCCGATCTAATTTTGTTGTGACTATGATTAATTAATAATTTAATAACTTATTTTATAAAGAAAATTTTGCGGACAGATATTATTCTAGATTCATTCAAAACAAAAAAGTGCTTTTTTAATTTTTGTTCTTAAGCTGATTGTTTTCAAGTTATAAACAATTTAAAACAAAAAATAACGAGAGATGATGATCTTCAAGGCTTAGAATAATTAAGTTTCACTTCATTTTTGAAATTATGAAGTACCTAAGTTCAAGCTCAACATTATTTTATCAGGTCTTGATAAGTATTTTGGACTTTCATTTTACATCATTGTTTTTTAATTATTAATGTAGCCCAGCCCAGTCTTCCCACAAAGAACCTTCCTCATTAACAATTAAAAAATATTTGCAAAAATTCAAAACATGCATATGGCAAACATTCTTATCGGGACTTGATACAAGAAATTTCGCATGTTTGTACTTGATGATTACAAAATTAATATTTTTGCTTGTGTTGTGAGCCTTGAAAATCGAAATTTTTCTTTTTTTCTTTTTAGTTTTAAATTATTTAAAACTCGAAAACGATCGACTTAAGAGAAAAATTACAAATGACCTTTTTTTGTTTCGAATGATAAAAATAAAATAAAATAATATCAGCCCAAATTATATATTCATTAAGTTTATTAAAAATTAATGAATGAAAATACTTACAAAAACTTTTAAAAACATTGTATTTTTTTCTGAAAAAACAAAAACTACAATCAACACTTTTACAGTTAAGATATACAGTAAAACCTCCCTTAAGCGAAACGTTTTTAACCGAATCATCGTTTGACCGAAACGCTGACAGTTTCAATAATTTCGTCAATAAAAAGTAAATTTTTATCGCAAAATGTAAATTCCATCAATTTCACTCACCGATTAATGCATATGTGTGTTGGGAAATCAAAAAACCAAGAGCTCTAAAAGATATTTGAGAAAAAGCACTTCCTTTTTTTTTATAGAAGTCAAAAAAGCTAATGGATGTCGACCACTGTATTTTCAGAATGGTTCGAAAATAAATTAGTCCCAAGCGTAAAATCCTTTTTAAAATAAAAAAAAACCTTCCTATCAAAGCATTGTTGCTTGTTGACTCAAAATCTATATAATAGTGATAATTGTCAGATTTTTGCCACCGAATGTCACGAGCTTAATTCAGCTGTTAGACCAGGGACTAATAGAGACATTCGAGAGACATTATAGAGGAGCATTCGTTATTACAGGAGACAAATGAATCCAAAAGTGTTCCTGAAATCCTCAAATGTTCAACAATGAAACATGTTGTTTATCGGTGTGCTGAGTTCTGGGCCAAGATCAAATCTTCAACTTTGGAAAAATGCTGGAACTAACTTTTTGATAGGATTTTGATTGAATCGAACGACAGAAAAAATTAAATCTCTGATAAAAAATTTGCCGGGATGTGACGAAATTAAATAAGAAGAGATACGTGAGTGGTTAGCAGCCGACGATTTAGAAAGTGAATTCATCGACCAGGACATCATTGACATGGTTCCTCATCCAGACAACCTGAGCGTATCAGACGACGAAGATGACGACCCAACAGACAACAGGCAGCATGAGACCGCCGACGAGATTTTCAATGTTTTAAGGACAAAAATTTTATACAGTAGGCTTAATATGTTAGGGAGACGACTAGGTTCTTAATTTTTGTTATCATTGTATAAAGTTTTGTCCTTTTCAGATTTTACGTTTCGTCTAACGATAAAATGAGGCAAATTCACGACGTTCTGCAAAGGAACGATGGAGATATATAGCTGCAAAATATCGTTGGCAAACGATAACATAAAAGAAAATAGAAGATTTCTTTAAAAAACTTAGGTAACCCTAATGGAAGACACGAAAATGGGGTAGGTATAATCTTAAATCAAGAAACTGCCAGACATGTTAAAAACTTTGTACCTATATCGGAAAGAATACTCCTCCTTCAACTTAATACCTACCCAATTACATCTAACATTATCCAGGTATATGCCCCTACTGCTGACAAACCGGACGAGATAAGTGAAGCATTTTGTAACGAACTAACGAACACCTTAAAACGCTTCCCCAGAAAGGCTTTAACTTTGATTATGGGTGATCTAAATGCCAAAATTGGTAGGAGACAATCGGGGGAGAATTCATAGGACAATTTGGACTTGGAGAAAGAAATGAGCGAGGAGACCGACTGGGTGAATTTGTAGCAGAAGAAGAGTTTGTGATTACTAACACTTACTTCAAACTCCCACACAGAAGATTATACACATGGAAATCACCTCAAGATACTCCAGGCTGCATAGTGAGAAATCAAATAGATTACATTCTGATTAATAAAAGATTCCGGAACAGCATAACATCAGTCAAGACATAACCAGGAGCTGATATCAAATCAGACCATAACCCACTGATTGGCAAAATTAGGCTCAGGCTAAAGGTCGATTCAGACACATCAGTCACGTCTCGTCACAGTCCTGGCGCCGAACCGAACAATCCGTCATACAAAATATTCTTTAATAGAAATATGGCGCCGGCATTAACATTCATCAGTTGACGAACAGTTTGCCAGCTGTCAGATAGTTGATAGTTCTGTGACCAAACAGGACCGGTTCGGCGCCGAGACTGTGACGAGACTGATGTGTCTGAATCGACCTTTAAGAGGGTTAGACGTAGTGTCAATCCAAAATTCGACATCAAGCTATTAAAAGACCAACACACAGAACATAGTGTAAAGCGGTATATACAGAACAATTTAAATACCGTTATTCAATCGGATATAATGGACCAGGAGCTAGAAAATTACATACAGTTTCAAAAGACATACGGGAGAAATTTCTCAAACCACCAAAAATTAAGAAGAAATCGTGGATGACAAATGAGATTCTAGATATGATGGAAGAGAGGCGAAAGTTCAAAGATCAAGACATGTCATTATACAAAAGAATCGATAAAAAGATCAAAAAAGCTATTAGAAATAGCTAAGGATACACATCTAAGAAAACAGTGTTCGGAAATACAGCAATTGCAACATAAACACGATACATTTAATATACACAAAAAAGTTAAAGAAACCGCAGGCTTATATTATATACCTAGAAGAGTTTGGTGTTTGGCAGATAACCAAGGCAAACAACTGTTAACCATGGAAGAAAAACTAGACACTTGGAAGAATTATGTGGAAGTAACCTTTGCAGATGAAAGGCAGACTACCATTGAAGACACTGAATGCCAAACAGGACCCTCGATTACCATTGAAGAAGTCACGTCAGCTAATAAAAGAACTAAAGATGGTAAAGCGGTAGGGCCTGACGAGTTTTGTGTAGAATTCCTTAAACTTATGGAACAGCGAATAAAATGGATAACAACTGTATTCAACAACATATACATAACTGGAAAAATACTCCAAAGCTGGTTAAAGTCGACCTTCGTGACCATACCAAAAAAAGTAAATGCCAAGACATGCGAAGACTACAGAACAATTAGCCCAATGAGCCACTTACTTAAAACGTTCTTGAAAGTGATACACGGCAGAATATATAAAAAATGCGAAGAACAAGTATCATGGACGCAGTTTGGATTCCGCGATTCCTTAGGCACCCGAGAGGTTCTATTTACTGTTCAAGTGCTTATACAAAGATGCAGGGATGTTAACTGCGATGTGTATATTTGTTTTATCCACTACAAAAAGGCATTTGATAGAGTAAAACATGATAAACTTACAAACAGCCAATATTAAAGTGGATGATCAATTGACAGAGGCAGTCTCCATAGATAGAGGAGTGAGGCAAGGATGCATTCTGTCTCCGGTGTTATTTAATATATACTCTGAATATATCTTCGAGCAAGCGCTGGGAGAACTACAAGAAGGCGTATTAGTCAACGTAATGCGTCTAAACAACAGTAGATATGCCGACGACGCAGTAGTTTTTGCAGATAGTCTGGACGGTTTGCAAAGAATAATGTCGCATATATCACATATAAGTAGAGAACACGGACTTGATCTTAATACGAAGAAAACAAAGTACATGGTAGTCAGTAAGCGCGAAATATTAAATACACAGCTTTTGGTTAACCAACATCCAATTGACAGAGTGGACAGCTACACATACCTTGGTACCAACATTAACAGCTAATGGGATCACTCCAGTGAAATAAAACAACGCATAGGAAAAGCGAGATCAGCGTTCATAATGATGAAGTATCTTTTCAGAAGTCACGATTTACCACTTGCTACCAAAATGTCTCTCATTAGATGCTATGTATTTTCTACCTTATTATACGGAGTAGAGGCCTGGACACTTTCCGAAGCGTCCTTAAGAAAACTCGAGGCATTCGAGATGTGGTGTTACAGACGTATCTTAAGAATTTCATGGGTGGATCGTGTGACTAATGTTGACGTCCTACGTAGAATAGGCAAGGAATGCGAGATTATTAACACCATCAAAGAGCGCAAACTAGAATATCTTGGCCATGTTATGAGGAATGAACAGAGATACGGCTTGTTGCAACTCATTCTTCAGGGCAAGGTATTTGGAAAGAGAGGACCAGGGAGAAGAAGAATATCTAGGCTTCAAAACCTGAGAAAGTGGTATAATACATCGACAAACGGACTATTAAGAATAGCAGCAAGCAAAGTTAGGATAGCTATGTTGATCGCCAACATCCGGAACGGATAGGCACCATAAGAAGAAGAAGATTTCTCATAACTTTTTTTCTGGTACCTTTAAGTACATAATATATATATATATATATATATATATATATATATATATATATATATATACATTGCTGATTAAAAAAATTTGAGTCAGGTATATACCCAAAGGTACCAGAAAAAAAGTTTAATGCGAATTTTAAAAAGTAATCATAAAAAATATCAAGAATCTTTAAAAGTATAAGCTTTGAAAAACCATAAATTGCTTAAAAATAGTCGTACAACCTCGTACAATAGAATACAACCGTAACGATAATTGACTTCTCTTCCTATAAAATGTACCATTCTATCTACCTAAAAGTTCGTAGAAAAAAGTTACAGAATTTCAAAATGCACAGTTTGAATGTATGATTGTATTTAGGAATTAAAGTGGGGAAGCAATATTTACGTTGAGAATTAAGGGGAGGTAATATGAAGAGAAGAAATCTTTTATGTTGAACCGTAGTGTAATTTTCTCTCTCGAACATAGATGGCGACACGGTTTTTGAGAACAGAATAGTTGCTACGTTTAATTTGTGTACGGCTGCAGATCTATTTGGATTATTCAATCAACGGTACAAACTAAAAACCCTTTAAATGATGTCAACTTTGTTAATTAATACATATTTGTTGAAAAATTTAAGTGATATTGAAGTTTTAAACAGATATACATCATGGCAATGCAAGACTCCCAGGGGATTGTCAACCCAAAAGAAGTTATCTCTATGGGTCCTCAATAGCAACTGGGAAGAATTATCATAACTTAAATAAAATTATACACAGATCTAACGAAAACTTGACGATAAATTGACTTTATTAGCTAATCATTTGAGACAGAAGTTTTGATATCATAAGTCAGTAGTAAGAATGAGATATAAATCGTTTTACTAAAATATTTCCTATATTCAAGTTTGTTCATGATTATAATTTATAAAAAGATAGTAAGTAGTACATTTATTAAAATTGGTAATACCCAGGATTTAGAAATACGACTCACGCTCACTCTAAGGGGCAAATTCACTAAACCCAAATACCTACGGTATTAAAAGGATTGAGCTCTGATGGGACTTTTTCCGTGTTATCCAGCTTTGGGTGATTACATACCTCGGAGTTTCCGCCAAACATTTTCGTTCGCATCTGGACGTGAAGAGTAGCACAGCTTTTTGCATGGTCCTATACAGGTGTTCATTTACATCCAGCTCTTTTATTTTGTGCATGAGGTTTTTCGGAATAAAACCAGTAGTAGATAGAATAATAGGTACTGGCTGGGTACTTTCCATTCTCCGTTCTCTCCTTATTTGTATTTCTAGATATCTATACTTGACGATCTTTTCGTTGTATTTAACACGCAGATTAATGTTGTTAGGTATCACCACACCTAGTAGTGTTGTTTGCCTAGTACATTTATTAACTAGTATAAGATCCGGTCCATTATGTATCACTGGTTGCTCTGTGAGCTTATTACGGTCCAGTACAGCATGTAGTTATCATTTTCAAGCATTCTGTCAAAGACGTATTGATACTAAGGGAGATGGTCGGTTTGAAGATGTCCCACTTTGTTGGCTGATTCCTAGTGAATAACCTTTTCTGTTACGTTTTGCAAAGTCAGTACTTACTAACAAACGCCAGGCAGTCCGCAGTAAAATGTTGGATGGTTTCTTGGGCTTGACATACATATCAGAATTTGACGTTTTAGACCCTTAAGTCCAAATTGTCTTTGTCATTGTTTCGTCTTTGACAATATATTTCAGGTAATTTTTAGTTGGAATAGCCTGATTCTGAATGGCAACCTGATGAAGGACATGTTATATTGTAATGTTGAATGTTGGGTTCAAAAAGAAATGGAAAAAATGAATGCATGTGACGGAAATAAGAATGCTTAAATGAGTAAGTGAATTTAAAAAGGGATAAGATTAAGAATGGGGAAGTCATAGGTTAAGATGATTCGGGCATGTTCAACATTTATTATCCAATACAATTTTGGATTATTCAATCAACGCTCTAACATAATATAAAATTTTAATTATTACAAATTTTTAATAACGAAAGCAGTTATTAAAAATAACGTCTATTTTACTTGGAAAAATTAATATATTGAATTGTTACCTTATTCTCACATATTTCCCTACTTAACTTTTTAAAAAAAACTTGCTACTCTGGGGAAGCTACTTGGACAAATTCTCAAACTGGAACACAGGAAACCATTTCTATACTCAGGAAGGACGATCTAAGACGTGAATGGAGTTAAATCAAGCAGGCAAACAAAAAAGGCTGGTGGGACATACTATATATTATTCTTCAAAAACTCCGTTAGTTTCCGGTACACTGCATAAATCTTTCGATGATTACTCTGTCTAAGATGCACTTAATGCAAAGAGTCTTATCGTCGTCTCAACCGGTCTCAAGACATAACATAAAAAAATAAATCGACTTATGATTCAAAAGCGCCCAAACATCCTAGTCGTCTAAATGCTCTAGCTTGACTGACTTATTTTTCCTTAGACTCCAAACTAAACGCAATTCAAATTTTCCTTCGCGTCTCCGGAACCTAAACAAACAATATTACCCCTCGCTCGTACTACGAACTACAACCTTGAAACATTTCCATCTTTATTGCGTTGTAGAAAAAACTTGTACGGATTGGGGAGTTTTGAATGTAAACAAACACAAAATATATTCGAAGCGTTATTACGCATTTAAAGATCTCAACTACAAAAACATCTATATTTTTGCCTTACCTCGTCAAAAAAACTTGAAATATTCTAGTTCGAATATCAACATTTACAACATACATTTAACTTCTCCGCCTAAATATAAAAAAACTTGCTATATTATCGATCGTTTTAAAATTTCTTTGTAAAAGACAAACACATATTTCTTGGTAATTTTTATGCGTACTGACGAGATAAACAACTCAGAGACGTACTTCAAATTTTAAAACAGAATTTATATTATTATATAGATATTAAATATAAAACGATACAATCTACATTCTGACAGTAATGCATCCTATTTCTTAACTCTTGCCGTACTAGTTCAAATGTGTCGGGGGAAATTGCCCTACATTCTTCAACAAATCCTTGTACCAAACTGTCAATATTGTCGGGTGCTGTAGCGCAAACTTTAGATTTCAAGTATCCCCGCAAAAAAATCTAATAATATGAGGTGTGGTGACCGAGCTGGCCATTCTATCGTACCTCGTCGTCCAATCATTCTACCACGATATTCCTCATCTAGGTAACGTCTTACTGCACCATAATGGTGTGCAGGAGCGCCATCTTGTTGAAACGATATTTCCAATTTGCCGAATTCATCTGGATTATCCTCCAGAATTTCAAGTATTAACGGTTCAATTACATTTTCTAACATCTCCAGATACACATCACCGGTTAAGTTAGTTTTAAGAATAACAGGCTCAACTATGTGGTTTAAAAAAATACCTGCCCAAACATTTATTTTTTTTTTAAATTGGGTATGTGTTTCACGAAAGACGTCAGAATTTGTGTCACTTCAATATCTCACATTGTGTGTGTCTTAATATTTCCATTGAGAGAAAAAATACTTTCGTCACGAAAACAAATTTTTTTATGTAATTGGGCTGTTGGTTAATTTTACTGGATATATTTTTACAGAATTCTAGTCTTCGGATGGGGTCATCAGCTGAAAGTTGGTGCACGATTTTTAATTTGTATGGATGACATTTGTTTTCAGTCAGCACTCGGTGTAGGTCTTTGACTGATTCCATAGATAGATGCAACTTGGGCTGTAGAAGAAGTAGAGTTCACCACCATTTCTGAATTTATGTCAATTTTTTTGTCATCACTAATTGTTGGTCGACCAGATCGATTGACATCTTGAACACTACCTGTTTGTTTAAACTTCTTTAAGAAGCTTTCTTAAATAAGTTCTTGATGTGGGGCGATCGGGATACCTCTCATTAAAAAGACGTTTCGCTGCATGGCAATTACTTCCACATTCACCAATTATTAACACAGCTGCTGCTACTTTGTCAGCTATAGTACGTACCATTCTGCCTTTGTAAAAATTTAAACGTCTCGTTAAATAATAATTAAACTAAAGATTAACTAAGAACAACTAACTAAAAACAACTTCACTAAACTTAAATTGATTAAACTAAGCAGAATCAGAAACTAAATATTCAGGTATAAACGCGTTTAAAAACTAAAAATAACTAGAGAATTGACAAACAACAACTTTATTGACAAATAACCAAACGCCGACGTCAGAATTTTTATTAATTAAATGCCTAATCCATTTGTTTTTTTTTGTCTATAAGTCTCACCCCGAGCATTGAGTTTTCCATCGCTCTTTGGCTTTTACTATTTTATCCATATTAAACTTGATGAGTGTCCAGGTCTGTGAACCATAAGTGAGTATAGGGAGGATACACTGATCGTAAATTCTGGTTTTCAAATATTGTTTTATTTTAGTGCTTTTCAAGATCCAACTCAGTTTTCCAAATTCTGCCCACGCTAACCTTATTCTTCTGATAATTTCGGCAGTTTGATTTTCTTTTTTAACTTTCATTATCTGTCCCAGGTAGATGTATTCGCTTATTGTTTCTAAATTTATGTCTTTCAACGTTATTTCTCTAATGTTCGGTACATTTGTCATTATTTTTGTTTTTTCCAACTTCATCTTATGACTTACTTTTTCCGAAGCTTGAAATAGTTGCGTCATCATGGTCTGTAGTTCTTCGAAACTTGTACGAATATTACAATGTCATCAGCGTATCTTAAATGACTCAGTTTTATTCCATTAACATTTATTCCTTTATCTGCCCACTAAATGTCTTTGAACACGTCTTCCAGTCGAAGTGTGAATAGCTTTGGTGAGATAACATCTCCCTGGCGAACTCTGTTCGTTTTGAGTTTAAACTCAAATAAAATTTGTATGGTTGAATAGGTATTTTCAATACCATTTTTGTTTTTTCCAACTTCATCTTATGACTTACTTTTTCCGAAGCTTGAAATAGTTGCGTCATCATGGTCTGTAGTTCTTCGAAACTTGTACGAATATTACAATGTCATCAGCGTATCTTAAATGACTCAGTTTTATTCCATTAACATTTATTCCTTTATCTGCCCACTAAATGTCTTTGAACACGTCTTCCAGTCGAAGTGTGAATAGCTTTGGTGAGATAACATCTCCCTGGCGAACTCTGTTCGTTTTGAGTTTAAACTCAAATAAAATTTGTATGGTTGAATAGGTATTTTCAATACCATTTTTGTTTTTTCCAACTTCATCTTATGACTTACTTTTTCCGAAGCTTGAAATAGTTGCGTCATCATGGTCTGTAGTTCTTCGAAACTTGTACGAATATTACAATGTCATCAGCGTATCTTAAATGACTCAGTTTTATTCCATTAACATTTATTCCTTTATCTGCCCACTAAATGTCTTTGAACACGTCTTCCAGTCGAAGTGTGAATAGCTTTGGTGAGATAACATCTCCCTGGCGAACTCTGTTCGTTTTGAGTTTAAACTCAAATAAAATTTGTATGGTTGAATAGGTATTTTCAATACCTTTCAAAAGAGGTATCACTTGCCATAAGATCCTATTTAAAATTATCTGTCACAGTGGCGCTGTAACGTCATCTGTAACTCTTACGTGACTTGTTGTGACTAGTTAAGAAGCCTAGGTCTGTTTATTACCTCCCTCCAAATTTCACTATTATAAGTATAACCGTTCAAAAGATACGAGGGGGGAACGGGCTTTTGACTAGCACTGTATATGCAGTCCTAATAATTATCTGATCAGATCTAAAAAGCTAGTTAATCAAAGTATTATTTCCTATTTTTTAAATAATAATACTAATCTGCAAATTAAAATAAACTTCTGCACAGGCGACAGCAAAATAAAGTCAGTCAAGACGGCAATATAGCGTCGAACTATTAGTTGACATCAAGAAAGATGTTTCCTGAAACAGAAGGTTCATTACTTTGCCAACCAAAAATTACCTGAAATATATTACGTACCTCTTAACAGATTATTGTCTTATTTACCTACTGAAGCCTAGACAAAAAAAAAACGATTACTAAATTTCATATCTTCCTAGAAAAATGTTTAAACGACACAAAGAGAGATTTAACAGTCCGCACACTACAATATTGTTCTTCCTTTCTCCGAATCACTAATCACCAAATACACTGTAAACTATTTATACTTAATTTGGTTTTTCCTGTACATTTTTATTTCCAATGCATTCTAATGGTCAATTATCAATTAGCATTATGGCTAAACTATGGAGTATATAAAAAAATCGATGTATAACAAAGATGTCTATAATTTAAAATGATTCAGTCAGAATAACGGAATAAACCAAAGTTGTAAATTTTTAATGCAACACTCTGTATATTAAAGCATTTTGAATACATTTTTTTAAAATATGAAGAGTTTTTATATAAGCTTAAAATTATTAACTTTTGAAATATTTGCACGTGGATTAGATTTTCAAGTTAATGAAAATGTAAATGGTATGTCATAGATTTTATAGTGCAGTATTATTTTTACTGTCATTTTCACTATTTTCAAATACAAAATTTTCTCATTTTTTTAATATAATAGTATAATAATAATAGTATAATAATAATATAATATAATATAATAATAGTATACATAATATACAGAGACACTCTGTATATTATTATTGTATTTTGTAGAAAATATAACAAACTTGCTTTTGGTATTAATTTTTATATACCGAGCATGTTAAGTTTTTTTAGATATTTAGAAGTTGCAGATTTTTTTATCACTACCACAGAACACACAGATGCGAAATAGTCCTGTCAACACTGGGTATCGTGGTATCGAGTTTTGGTAAATTCGCCCACTCTCAGTCTCAGTTTTATATTATTATATAACATCATGACTCATGAGGCTTGTGAGTGACGAATTCCACTATTTTTTACAAGCATACGTTTTTTTTATCTTTGATATTTTGAATGTTTATAAAATTAGATTATATTGTTATAATTTTTGTTTGTATATTTTAGTAAGTACACAAAATTTATTAATAAAACAATTTCGCAAAACATAAAATCTATTGTTCTTCTCTAAAAATTTACGAAACGAAACATGCTAGGCATGTAAAATCTGATATCAAAACAAAGGTTGCGATATTTTCTTTAAAATACAATCCTAATATACAGGTTTCCATTAAAAATTTGAGAAAGTTTTGTATTTGAAAGTAGTGATCACTTTGTATGTCTGGTACTGCTCCCGAAATAAAAAAATAAATAAAAAAAGGGTTCTATTTTTGGCAATGATCATTATTTCACATATATTTAGGAACAACACCTTTCTTTGAAAGTTTCTTTTTCCCTGTTACAGCTGTAATAGAAATTTTAATTAAGATCTATGTTCGTGTATATATTTGGTTAAGTTAGGTAGGCACATTATATATAATAAATTTTGAAATTATGTTCATCGAATTTTAATTCCTGTGCCCAACGATCTTATAGATTTTTATCACGGGGAAAAAAGTGCATACTTATTCCTTCCGATCGATAATTACTGCATTGCGGTGCAGAACAATACTGTTTACTTTTACTTTTTATAAACATTTTGTTACCTTATTGTGCTTTATTTAATCATATTTAAAATGTTTATAACTATGTTATGTGTGTTTAACTAAATACAAAATGTTTTGTTATCCTACGTGCACTAGTTCAACATTTTACCACACCGACTATGAAATACCTTTTATAAAGAGATACGTGGGATACCAGAGAGAAAAATAAATTTAAAAGAACATTCTTAGAAATGGTACATATCAGCAGGAGTGATAACAACAATCTGAATAAAAGATCTGAGATCCAGAATTTACAATTTTATTTTGACTTTTGACTAGGGTTTTCTGCATCTCAGAGTGTTTCATGTCTTATTTCTTAAATTCCATTATTAATTGCTATAATTATCATGATTAACTTCAGTTATTATTCAGATGTTCATTTTGTTTTTGGTTGTTTGTTTTTTCTAAACCTACTTACTAAATACTATTTTCTTTTTATTGTTTGACATAATGAACTTTTTTTAAATTTCCCTCTCAATTTAAAGTTGGTAACATGGTTGGTAGTACTTAAAATCACAAACGGTATTTTGTTAGACATCAGTTTGAAAGTTTGTTGTTTGTAGTTACATCGAACTATTTAAACAACAATAGTTCCTCCTACTACCTCTTTCTGTTCGTGAGATGTGACTGAATTCAAACCTGCGAAGACGACTGTTTTTTGTCAAACATGTCGTCCTATTTTTTATTTTTTAAACTTTGTAACATGTTCTTTAATTTTTAAGTTATTTTAAAATTTTTAAGTTTTAATGCCTTCAGTAATTCAGATCACATTATGTTATTTAACGTTGTGTTTTATATGCTATGAATCTTACTTTCTCGTAAGTTTTTATAACTTTTATATTACATCAGCCTAATTTTATAACACAGTAATTTTCATTGTAGACCTTGATAAAGGTGACAAACAACCACCGAAAGCTCGGATTTCAGAATAAATAGTACGCCTTAGCAAAGCTCTATTTTTTATTGACTACCACACCCAAAAAGAAAAAAGTATTTACATATTTTTTCCAAACTAGTCAAAAAAATTTTGGACTACCTTATATATATATATATATATATATATATATATATATATATACAATTTGGCCTTTTTTCTATTTCTATGGCTTCTCGGATGATTCTTGGTTTATAGAAGCGGATGGGGGCTATGGTTCTGGAGTTTTCAAAATCTTCAAAATATATATATATATATATATATATATAATATATATTATATATATATATATATATATATATATATATATATATATATATATATCCACTGTTATATGTTAATATGTATTGTACCAACCAATGTTAAGTACTTATAACGACGATTTCCAGGGTATCAGGTTTTCACTTCTAACTACCAAAGCCGATAAAGATTCCTGCACACGCAGTGCCAGCAGAGTCAGCGGGACCCGAGGTTTTTACAAGTTCACACTGAGTCAGCAGTTATGGTCGCCTCATATTTCGGTGAGACTGTGTAAAAATATATTTATCTGTAATAAAAGCAGGCAATAATAATTAAAATAAAAGTACTCTACCAGGAGTGGTTATTAACTGCAAACTTATCAATGACTGGAATGTATATTCATACAAGTTTTAATATTCTCATCAATATCTACATTCAGATATGCTTGGTATTATGTTTGAAAATAATGGCAGTCACCCTGTAGAAGTTTTCATCGGCAGACTGATGTATCCTTCGGGTAAGATATAACAATATTTGCCTGAGCGACCGAAACCATAAAGATAAAGTAGTTTCTCAGAAAAAACCACGTTTCAACCACCCAGTGGTTTACACTACGGTAGGTATCAATAATATTTTATTTTTAAACCAGTAAAATCAGATTTTGCGAAATAAAAATATTTTTAGTATAACCATAACAACGTTCAGTTAAATTCAAATAGAGAACTCTAAGTGAGTTTGGTTGTGACTTCATCAGTGTTCTTTCTAAACTTCTTTTACCATTTTACAAAGATACTTTTAAAAGGTGGCGTCCGCAGTGTGATAATATTTCTGCAGCTGAAGAGTCAGTGCCAGAGTCAGTCAATACTTCTCTGATGATGCCAAATTTATGCTGAAACATTTTTATGAAGAACTGTGTTCTGAGTTGTTTGTCTAAATCAGATGCAATTGCAGAACCATGTTTTTTAACCAGAATGTCCAAAGCAACCTGCTACACGATTATAGGAGGAACATCTTCTTCTAGACAGAGGAGAAAGAATTATGGCAAATTCAGACAAATAGAACCGCACTTAATTGAACGTATAACCAGAACAAGATACAGAATGTATGCCGCTAATATTTTTCCAAATATTGAAAGCCTTCGAAGTGAATTGGTTCGAAAAGACATTCTCTTATGTGCAGCAACAACACCTTGATTATTTGTTAAAGCCAATAATTTTACGTACAAAACTATAGACAAGTGCCAGGCACTAATGGAAAGTACTAGAATAAGTTCTTTAAGAAAAAATTATATCAGGCAGATAACTGAGTATCGAAAAATGAAAGTTGGACGATTAATAACAAAAAGTGTTCTAATTCAGTACCGCCCAATAAAGGACAAAGAATTATAATTTTACACTGCGGTGGAGAAAATGGATGGATCGACGATGTATTATTAATATCTGCAAAAAAAATTAAAGACACGTCTCTACTACTCTCACTTCTTGATAAAACAAAATGGTACAAAGAATTTACTTTAAAATAGTCAAAGTACGCGTTTATGTTATTATAAAATACCTGCTAGGTATATATAAAAAATATTAATAAAGTTTTAGACCTCTTACCCATTTTAAAATTATGGAGGTACAATGTCTTCTCTAACACGGTGTCAAACCAAAGTTGTGGTTCTTTAATAGAACACGCTTTATTTAATTTAAAACATAAATTCTTCATTCTATCCTAATTACAATAAAATCAAATCAAAACCACGTTTTTTTTAACCCCCTCTGTGGCTCAGTGGTAAGAGCGCCTACCTTTAAACCTAAAGGTCGTGAGTTCGAATTTCATCTGGGTGGAGAAATTTTCGTTTATTAAAAATTAATGAATGAAAATAATTTCTATCCTTGTGCGATTGGTCGTCACCGGAGGGACCGCAGACGTTCGGATACAATTAGCGTCTCTTAGCAATGACAATGACGTCGACTTTGCTAAGTATCAAGACAATTACTTTACACACACACACTACACTAGGTATCTGACTGTACCATGCCAATGATCCTAGTTGTCGAGGCATTAACTCAATAATAAAAAAAAATAACATCAAAGTTATCAGGGATAAACTAGGAAGTTTTAATACTTATGAGCATTTGTGTTCATAAAACGTAAATATTAATTTGATCATACTGTTTAATTGTATGGGAAAATTAGGTACTATTAATAACATTTTTTTTTATATAGGTATTATTATTTTACAATAAGTTTTGTTCAGTCGAATCGATTACTGTTATTAATACCTACGTATAATAAGAAGTTGATAATGTCACCTCGGGGTAAATGGAAAGGGTCTTGCCACCTTCTGTACCACCGTGTGCTCTGTAGAGGGGCTTCGAAAACATCGTGAGCTCCTCTACTTTTGTCCATTTTCAGGGACAAAATGTTTTGTTTCCTGATGGCTCGTCTTAATAAAGACGAGAGATTTCTTACATGACAAATATCTTACATGATAGTTGTCGAAATAAACATCAGGTTTGTTGTCTTCGATGTCTTGCCTTGAAAAAGGCAAGTTATTTCTTACATGACCAAATATATATAGGTCGAAATAAAACACCAAAAATACAGTAGAAATAATACTCAGCCACAGAGTATGGAAAGCTAAAAAGGAAGCAGAGCCCCGAGAGCACTAAGCTCTCGGAGTGCCCGTGAAGGACTGAACTGATTGACCTGAAAATCGCCTAATTTTATACTTTCTGAAGTAGCGATTAGGGATTTCCAGGTCAGGGAGGGGCCAACAGGAAAAATAAGGGGCGGGGCGTCTCGAACGTGAACTAGTCGCGTCCGAGAACAATAACACCTATATTTTTTATTTAAATTTTATAGAAAATGAATTTTTTTGGCAAAATAAAATATTTACTGATGCCCACATAATTTGAAGACATGCTACTGTTCCATTTACACTTAAAATCAAATGTTTGCAAAATAATAACTTTTATATACTTTAAAATTAGATATCGACGCTACTGTTCAGTAGAATATCATAATGGTCACCCTAACACTTTTGCCAATTTGCTAGTATCTTACTTGCTCTTGTTCCCGTAAAATTTCCAACGAAATTACGTGCCTACTATACTAATCGTATAAAACAACTTATTATTGAACCAAATTAAAACGGAACATACAATTTAATACATGTCTGTTTGAACTGCATTTGAAATGGTGGACCAATATAAAACTTGGACAAAAATAAATCCATACCTGGGTATAGACATTGTATAAAATATCGTTCAACTATCTGTCTCGCAACAAAGTTGTTTGCGTAAGACGGGTTTGTCTAAGGAAGCGATAATAGTTCAGGAAATGAAGCTCGAAAAAAGTTAAAACCTCGCAATTTTTTCGTCCTGCATGTATCCAGTTGAAATTTTAAAAGAAGGTAGGTGATAGCCCAAGGATCAAAATCTATATCGAACCGAAGTGCGCTGAAGGTTTTAGGGTGAAAACTACCCCTAATTGTCAAAAATTATAAAATAACATATTAAACCTGAACATGGTAAGATTTGGTTTGAATTAGTAAAATAATGATTATTTTATACTTTTGAATAGAGTTCCATCATATTTCAACCCTTGAAAAGCAATCCTTGTTAGAGATTAATGTAAAAAAATTACTAATTCTAAAAAAATGATTTCGCCTTTGATCGATTTGGATAAAAATTTGGATTTAAGCTCAATTCACCCGCTGCTTTATAGTTTCTGTCATGTCGACAAACCCTGATTGTTCTAAGGGTGAAAACTACCCCTAATTGTCAAAAATTATAAAATAACATATTAAACCTGAATATGGGTAAAATTTGGTTTGAATTAATTAAATAATGATAGTTTCGTGCTTTTGAATAAAGTTCCATCATATTTCAACCCTTAAAAAGCGACCCTTATTAGAGATTAATATAAAAAAAATAATAATGCGAAGAAAATGATTTCACCTTGGAACGATTTGCATAAAAAATTGGAATTAAGCTCAACTCACCCTCTGCTTTATAGTTTATGTCATGCCGATGAACCCTGATTGTTCTTAGCGGTGAAAACTACCCCTAATTTTCAAAAATTGTAAAATAATATGACAAATCTTAAGATGAGTGAAATTTGGTTTGGATTGGTTAAATAGTGATTTTTTTATACTTTAAAACACAAATTCATACATTTTCAACCCTTAAAAATCAATTGTTATGAGTGCTATAGGTGAAAACAATTTTTTGCCAAAATTTTGCAACTTTTCAACTTTTGAAAATCGCCCTTTACAACATTGCAGTTTTTATAAACTAATTTATAAGATATAAATTGAAAAAAGTAGAATTAAATAAAAAAAAATTATCAACATAAAAAGGCACCATATATTCTTACACATTTACATAAATAGTTGAAAATATTTACATTTATAGGTAAAACAATTATAATATTAATTTTATTCGTCATCAATTACATCTTCATCGTGATCTATGTCATCCTCATCTTCTTCAATTATTGGTGGACTGATATTGCACCCTTCATCTGAGCACCCAGAACAAGTAGAGTTACAGTATAAACCAACTTTTCTGCACTCACATGAAACGCCGCATCCTTTTTTGCATTGCCAAAAAATAATTTTCAAAATTCATCGGGTGCAGGTTGTTTGTTCATACGTACGGGTAATAACAAACCATCTTTGGAATACCATCCCCAATCTGTTGCTCTGATATTTTCATTGTCAAGCCATAGACATATGAGCAGATGTTTTATTCTGTTATATGGGATTTCAAAATAAGAACGCTTAAAATTTCGAATGTATAAAGCCCCACTAGCTAATATACCGGTTTTGTAGATTATTATGCTCCGAAATATACTGTACTATACTAATGGAATTTTTCGGAAAAAAATTAACTTTTTTTTAACGTATTTCCTTTAATTTTTAACGATAGAGTGTTTCTTCAAAAACGATTTGTAGAGGTTTTTAAGAGCTACAAGGATCTGTGAATTAAATCTTTTTGGAACCCTTGGTTTTTAAATGGGGTGAGTTTAAAGGGCTCGAAAAAGATGGTGCTTGATCGTAAATCGATGCTTTAAACGGCTATATCTCGCCAAATATTCCTTGTACAACAAATCTAAATAAAGGATAATTTTGGTCATTAAAAAAGCTACAATTTGGTATTTTTTTTTTCATATATTCAGTATTTTCGGGCATATTTAAAAAAAGAAGGGTAAAAAATATGAAATTGTAAATCGTTTCTCGCTTCAAGCTGTACTTTTTCTAAAACTAAGCATTTTAAATGGGTCAAACTTCGTGGACGTATTAACGATACATGTACAAAGGGATTTGCAGAAGGGTGAAGATCGATTTTAATTATGGGGCTGATTAGGGGGTTGTTTTCATCGATTTTTTCGTATAAAATGAGGTATTGACCTTATTTTCATCATAACTCCTCAATTTGTGAGCTAGAGTCTTTTTTATGATAGGTCTATTTATGCTCTTTAAAAAAGGTTTTGTGAGTTGTCTTCCAAAAATGCATCATTTTCCCGATATTTGACTTTGAATCTTTCAAATTTGGCATTTGAAGAAAACCGCTGAACATTGATAGGCCTTATTTCGGTTCCTATTATATCGCAAAAACATTTTAAAAAATGAATTGTATTATTATTTTATAAAAATATCATTTTATAAAAAAAATGTATAGCACATTTTTTGTTTAGAATCACTTTTTTAATCGAAACCTGTAGTTAAAACGTAAAAAAAAATTTTCACCCTGGAGATGGGGTGGCAACCACCCCCTAGGCTTTGGCGCACTTTGGTTCGATATAGATTTTGATCCTTAAGCTATTACCTACCTTCTGTTAAATTTCAAGTCAATCCACGCAGCACGAAAAAATTGCGAGGTGAAATACTTCATTTCCTGGACTATAACTGGTTTGACAGCATAATAAAATCGTAGATTTATGTGTAGCCTTTAATTTTTATGAGTTCAGAATCCAGCAGCCCGCTGAAGTATGGGATTTTTATAATATAATTATTTGACAATCTTTTGTTGGCCAACCACCTACAGCAGAATTGAGCCGAAATACA
The DNA here is from genome assembly GCA_918026665.1 of Diabrotica balteata. NCBI lineage: Eukaryota > Metazoa > Arthropoda > Insecta > Coleoptera > Chrysomelidae > Diabrotica > Diabrotica balteata. Next base: position 88,820,958 of record OU898283.1, read on the forward strand.
TTATATTCCTATGTTCCGAATTTATTTCGTTCAATCTGTATAATATATTTATTTATTCTAAAATTGCCCTTTCGGGTTACATCACAGAACGTTTTCAGAAACCACTAAATATGTTTGTAAAAACCATTTAAATGATGTTAATTTTGTTAATTAATGGATATTTGTTGTTAAATTTAAATGATTTTGTAGTTTTAAACATATTTACATCATGGCACGCAAGACTCCCAGGAGTTGCCAACCCAATAGAAGGTATCTCTATGGGTACTCGATAACAACTCTATCGAGGACCATCCATAGAGAATACCTTCTCTTGGTTTGGCAACCCCTGGAGATTTTTATTTCCCCTGATTCATGGTATACAACCAACTACAGGAATTTCATTTTCCTTGTGAATCATATTGAAGTCTTGTTAAAAAACGTTTTAAAATAAGACATCACTCTCCCCTGAAATGACACTTTTCGACCATTTATTAATTTAAATTGTCATTGAAATACCAAAAAACTTACCCAAGTCCACCTCTGTTTTTACTTTGTTTAGGCTTTGTGCCTCTTCAAGGGTGGTATTTTTGTGTGACAAGACATTAAAAGGATCATGTAAGTGGAATGAATTAAGGATTTCATACCAGAGGAAAGGTCGTATGAAGGGATTTGTTTGGGTAAGTATACGGGTTGGGTTTGTTTGAAGTTTTTGGGTTGTGTATTGCGGAGTGGGGATCTTGGTCAGAATGCGGGATTGTGTACATTACAGTTCGGGCATTTTGGATCAGATATCGTGGGGCATGCAGTGGACCTGTGTTGTTGTCCACAGAATAGACAGATATATGACTTTTTTGGGCATTCGTTGCTGAGATGTCCGCTTTTGCAGCATTTCGAACAGTATTTCAGTCGAAGCGGAACGGAATTGCTAGATTTTGGAATCTCACAATTTAGCCGTTCTCCCTCGACATTGATGCCATTCGAAAGTGTATCGGCGAATTTAGATTCAGAGTTAGTGAAAACTTTGATAAATGAGGTGGGATGGTATGTTGAGCGGGCAATTATGCGAACTATTTTGGTGAAAGGAAATCTGTTATCGGATAGGTTATCCTCGATGATTTTCTGGGAAAGGTTTTTTTCGATTTAGGTGAAAGATTTGTGGATCGTTTGGAGCGGGATGCGGCTTTCTGGATTTGACTGAGTTTAGTAAGATGATGTCATCTCGAGTTTTGCTGCCTTTGATGGGATAGGATGGAAAAGGAAGACTTTAATTGAGTCTAAATGGGGGATAAGGTTGTGGTCTTTGTTAAGTCGGTAGAAAGGTCTCTGCTGACAGATATCTGAGGCGATGTCCTCGATTCTGTAATTTAGGATAGGGTGTGGTTGCTGTGTGTTGGCTGATTGAGGTTGGGAGAGTGTTATTTGCTGAGGTGTGGTGCGTATATAAGTGGGTGTGTGTACGGGTTATGGTGTTGGTTGACTGTGTCTTGTGTTTGTTAGGGGGGTGTGGTTGCAGGGGTTAGGGGATTGGGGATCGTAGTATGGTGAATCTGCTTTGGATGTGAAAGGGGTAGGGTTGTGTTGCTGTGTTTGTGTATTATTTACTTCTTCTTCTTCATGTGCCTTGTCCGTTCCGAACGTTGGCAATCAACATGGCTATTCTGACTTTGTTTACGGCAGATCTGAATAGTTCAGCAGATGACAATCCGAACCATTGCCGCAAGTTTTGGAGCCACGAGTGTCTTCTCGTCCCTGGACCCCTTCTGCTGTCTATTTTCCCTTGAACGATCAGCTGTAGTACTCGTACTCCAGCTGATTGGGTATTATTTACCCAAACATTAATTCTCTTTTATATAAAAGTTGGACAGTTTGGAAAATATTGATTGGGAGAAGATTTCAGATGTATCTGGATATTTAAGAGGTAATAAAAGATTACATAGTAAAAATTCATTATTATAAAAATAATGTAATACAAAAATATATTTAATGACAATTATTTTAATTCATGTATACTTTTAACTCTAATCATGGGTGTGTTCAAGGTATTCTGTTGAAGATTATTGTATTGAGTTGTAAAACAATTTGCGACTAGAGGGTTAAGTAAGACACACTGATTATTTGACAAAGGAGCAGTCAACTGTTGATTACTACGTTTAGAATATGTAAATTGCGCATATTTTTGCTTAGGTGTAGAACTTGAACGATTGCAGTTGGTAAAGTTACGATCAGTTACTACAGGATTTGAAACAGGTCTTGAAATTGATGGATTATTACTATCTGTCATAATGGCACTGCCAGGCGATATAAAATTTTGAGAAATACTGTTTGGTGAATTGATTGATAGGTTTATAAACTCTTGTCGAGAATTATTAGTAGTGTTATTAACTATTGCATTGTTTAGAGTATGGGGAACAATTTGTGGAAAACTGGCATTTCTATTCAGTTGTGACGTATTATGTGGTCTTACAATTGATGTATGATTACTATTTGTCATAACGCCAGGTGATCTAAAAACTTGAGAAATATCATTTGTTAAATTAATTGAAGTGCTTGATAGGGGTATAAATTCTTGTCGATAATTATGTGTAGCGTTATTAACTATTGCGTTGTTTGGAGTATTAAGAACTCGTTGTGGAGAACTGGCATTACTATTTAATGGTGAAGTATTATTTGTAGAATTAAATAACTGTGCGCTTGGAGTATTAAGAAAATTGGGGGTAAAATGTTGGGAAGAAATGGTTCGAGCAACATTAGGAGAAGTTACCGGCGCAGAAAAGTGTGAAAGTATATTAGAACTAGACACTATTGTTTGATCTTGGGATGAACAATGTGTTTTGAAATATTGGGTATTATTCGTTAATATTCCTAGGGTTTGACGAATTTTTAATAGTGCACTGTTCACTATGCTCGAAACCGAATCCCTAGGTTGCACCGTCGCTGGATTATTTGTCTTTACAGTATTTATTAGGTTAGTTTCACTTGGTTTCAATGTTATGTTGTTACTATCCACATTTGCCTTTTTATTAAATAAAGGTAATGGTTTTACGTCATTCCACATTGTTACCTCTTTGTTTGTTGTAGATTCTTGATCAGATATAGTTACAGAATTTGGACCATGTCGAATATTTACTGGAACTTTATACAAGCCCAATTGTAAAAACATATTTTTCATTATCCCATTTCTAGTTATATCCTCAGTACTTGGTAGTTTTAACGACTTGAATCGTTTTGCGTGTCGTAATAAGTCTTTTAGCAGAATAATATCGGAACCATTTAAATTATTGGTATTTAGTACTGCGTCGTTTTGTATTTTAATATCAGGCCTTACTATTGCTGTGCTTGAATATTTTACTGGTAATATTTCTGTATTAGGAGTGTTTGAGACCTTAGCTTGAGGTAAAATTTCGTTGTTGCCGACTGTAGAAGGGGACTGTAGAAGCGTGTTCGATTTAGATGAGAAATATGTTGTAACTTTGTTCAATTCCGTTTCACATTCATTAATCACTTTTTCAATACTACTGGATTCAGTTGCAACAACCGCATTGACTGTTTGAATTTGTTTTTCTGGCATATTTACTTTCCCTAGAATATTTTGGGCTTCAGGTATACCCACTGATAAACCAGAATTAGGTTTCGATATGAAAGAATTAGATAAGTTAGTAGACTTAACTGGTTCGTCATCGTCGGATAATACTATAACTTCGTTACAATGTAAACTATTTTTGTTGATGACTGGATTACAATTAAGATATTTGTTTCTAATAATTGAATCCAAATCAACTCTTTTTAATTTGACGTATAATTTACTATTTAAAGCGTGACCTACGGTACATTTCTTTTCATGGCTTATTCTACGTTCGATTAGTCTAAATCTTGCTCTACAAAAGCTGCAACAAAAATGTTCTTGATAATGAAACTTAAGAGCCTTTGGGCTTTTGTGTAATGATAAGCAAATATTGCACTTATGCGTCTCTATTTGTTTAGATGAAGGGTGACTGGGTTTTAATTCTAAAGTTTTAAATAATGTTGAATTAGCTGTGTCTGTATCGGACATACAGTCACTCGAAGATATTCTTCTTCTTTTAATTTTGCTTTGTTTTGTTTCTGTAATTGTCTCTTTACTTTCACTACTTTCCCTTTTACGCTTAGATGAGTGATTAGAAATAATTTTAAACTTTGCGTGATCATCAACAAGTTTGATACTTATAGGAGTTACTTTGAAATTAGTCCGGTCATCTACGAGCTTAATACTAATGGGACCAACTTTCAACGGAGCGTGATCGTTTTCCAGATTATTCTTACTAAAACTTTTGTTTTCTGAAATATTTGTTTCTAAAGAACTATCTGAATTCAAGATATTTTTATTATGAAACGGTGTAGTCTTTTTACGAGCTGTATTTACTTCCATTGCTCTTTTAGTAGCTAATTTTAAATCTATATTATTATCACTACAGTATTTTTCGACTGCATCTAATTCTAAGCTAATAAAGGGATTTACATCGAAAATGAGAACATCAGTCCGCAATTTAAGGTTCGGATAACGCGTAAAAAGTTGTGAGACTGATTCGTGAACTTTTACTTTTTTAGGTATATCTGCATTAAAAGAATAACTGTCCAAAATAATAAAATTTTCATCTTTTTTCGATCCATTAACCTCAGTCAATTCATTTTGATATATATTATGATTGAAATCGTCTAGTTGTTCTTTTTGGAGTTTTGTCGTTGAAATCGTTACATTGGTGTTGGGAATTTTCATTTTCGTCGCTCTTAAATGCTCGATAATTTTTTCCTGAAAACAAAAATAATTAAATGATTATTTTATATACGCTTACGATGATTAATCATTAAAACATTTCAAATAAACACATTTAAAAAATAAATCAGATTTATTCTTAGTTACAGACGCACTAGATTATTATAAGCATCTTAACAAAAATTCTGAGTGAGCCTTTATATAGTAGAACAATTTTCAATTAACGGTGACTCAGCTACAAATTGAACTAAGCTACAAATCAGCTATAACAACTCAGCTACAAATTGAAGGTTTACTTGTTTGGAGGAATTTATAATAATCCACTACAAGCATTATTCTCAATTCAAAATAATTTAAAAAAAGTAAATTGTATTCAACCCATTATTAATATAGTATATTAACATGTTTTAGTCACCTGTATACACAAGAAAGAATCTACTTCCAATTTAATATAGTAATGCTATTCTACAATGTTTAGCTGCAATAATATTTTATGATTTCTGTAACTCTGCAGGTACTTATCTTCCACATTTTTTAAAGATTGAATGAAATAAATAGTTATTAAAAGTTCAAACGTATTTTTTTCAATATACATAGATTAATATATTTAGAATAATTGCTGCTTTCCGAGTTCATTTCAAGGAGTAAAGTGAATGAATTTGAATGTAGCATTCTCAGTGACGTCATTCCCGCCATTAGATTCTCAACGATGATTGGTGTAAAGTTAACAGACAACCTGTCTATTTTTAATAACCTTGATCTAAGTCACCTTTTTTGCCACAATTTTGACAGTGAATCATTTTGACATGTTATCATTTTCGAAAATATGAATTTTATGTAGAACATGAATGTTATGTAAAATTACTTCTGTTTGTGAATAGTGCAATATGCCGAAAAACTCTGGCCTGGTTTATTGCTGGATCAGAACCTATCCTGAGCTTCTTACATCAATGGAAAATTATTCCGCAAAGTATGTAGTAAAATGGCGAGTTTTAAGATTGCTTTGTTCGTCTTTTTTCTTTAATAAATAATATTTGACTGGTTCCTCAACATTTAAAGTTTAAACAGTTTGAAAAAGTACGTATTCTTGTCGTAGATCGTAGAATACGTCGGGACAGAACTACATAAGTCAAAATTCAAGAAGATGAGCGAATTGAAAGTTCTTCAGTTACCCATTGACAGTAGGCAATCGTTGATGACTTCATCCAATGAATAATATAAATTTAATTCTGATTTATGCGAAGCGATGATTTGCGCAAACATACCTTTGAAAAAAAAACTGGAAAATCCAATTTAGGACAAAAGTACATTGAGAAAAAATTACGTAGAAATGTTTCAAAACCTCTTGAACCTTGTAAATATGCATGTCCAAAAAATAAATGGAACCTAGAAACATGCACCATTTTAATATCACAGGAAATTAGGAGGCAGGGTAGGATTTGCACGTGCTAATGACATCGAGTATTTCCAATAAACATGACATATTATGTTTCTCTAATCTTAAACATTCCAGTTAGACATCACATTTTTATTTTATCTCACATTGAAAGATGTAATAAAAATTTATGACTTCCCGTCTTCACTGCCGATAAGAATTGGCTTATAAAGAACTGAAAAAAATCTAGAGGACAAGTAAATAAATAACAAATCAATGTATGATAAAAAAATTATAAGATTTTGGTTTTAAATTCAGAAAAATATGTATATACGAGACGAAAACCTCGAATTACTTGGGTCGCCTATACAAAAAGTGGTCGTAATTTATTTCAGTTTTGTATAAATCCATTTTTAGGTTGTGATAAGAGCCTCAAACAACTAAAAGCAATGCTGTAAAATCGAATAAGCGGAAACTAAAGTGAACTCTTTTAGAAGTGAATGTTTTCTAATTCATTAATTTGTCATAAGTGTACAAAACATTTATTTGCAAAAAATATGAAAACAAACATACCTAATATAACTTATATTTTTAGGATCTCACTGCAAAATTAAAAAAGAAAAACGTCTTGAAACGCACTGAACATAAATAGTACCTCACTATAAAATATTAAAAACGATTGATCTCAAAAAAAAAAAAAATAATAAAAATAATAAAGCTATTTTACTAACGCAAAAACTAGTTCGTCCCTGTCTCGCTACGATAACGCACTGAAGAGAACTGCATGTTTTTAGCAATGCCTGATATCATTGTTTCGTTCGTAGATCGAAGTAACAAATGATTACGTCAGGTCCACGACATTATGAATATTATCTTTACCTCAAATATACAACGATACCATAAAAAAATCAAGAAGTAAGTGAAAAATCGATACATTTATTTTATTGTAGATGAAACTACAGATTCTTATGGTCGTTACATTGAAAATTTATTAGTAGGATCTATGCACGAAGATAAACCTAGTGAATCTTATTTAATTGCATGTCGACAGTTAGACAAATCTAACCATTTAAGTATTTTATGATTTATTAATGAATATTTTATGACTTTTTTTGCTCCTAATGTTATTTCCACTAAAAAGTTTTACTTATGTTATCAGACATTACCCCCCCCCTAATAAGGTTAAAGCTGGTCAACAAATTAAATTAATTTATGCAAATTTAGTTCACGTAACTTGTTTAGCGCATGGATGTAAAAGCGTAGCTGAACATATTAGATGTGAATTTCCTGATGTCAATGTACTAATAATTAACGTAAAACAGTATTTGTTAAAAGTCCTTTGATTAGATGTTTGACCAGCAAGCGGGAAAGACGTATTTTAAGACTCATTTATCGTGCTAGTTAAATAGTAATTATTGAAGTAAATTTAAAAGTAATAAGTATAAAATTAAGTGAGAGTGATTTGTATACTGAATATTGGAATCGTGGGTAGATAAAATATACTTTTTTCATCTATTTGGATTTAGATATTTAAGTAAATCACTGCAATTAGTTATAAGTATTATCCAATTTCCACGAACTGGTAACACAGCGAAAACTGTAAAAGAGCACCGGTTTTAGTCGGATTTTAAATCCATTTAAAATATGTCATCTTCCAGTCATCTACCACAAAATGCATCAAACTTAAAAGCAGTTAGTCAACCACGTAGTATATTAATCCCAAACAGAGATGAAGCTATTCTATTTAAAACTTCAGAGGATTGTACGATTAATGACTATCTTGAAGGATTGAGTCAGCATATAGAACCAAAAAATATTTCGCATCCCGTATATCAAACGGTAGAATATGCATATATCTATCATCTAAAAACCTAGTGGATAAATTCATAGCAGAAACAAGAAGTGAAGTAAATGAAATAAATTTTGTTAAATCCTTTAAAAGGTATATAAAATGGAAATATACTAGAAGCGCGAAGATTAATAACTCCATCAGGCCGCTTAATTCTGTCCAATGCATGTCCAAGCATACTTCCTAACTTAATAATGGACGAGTTAATAAAACTAGGTTTGAATCCTCTCTCAGTCATATCATACCTTCGGATAGGAGCAACCAATCCTGCATTCAGTCATATTCTAAGCTTCCGAAGACAAAATTTGGTTTCACCTTTTCCAGACAACTTTGTAATACCTGAATATTTTATCATCGAGTTGGAACAAACATCATACCATATATTTATAGCCCAAAATGAAACATATTTCAAATTCAAATTAACTGGACATCAGGCAGCTAATTGTCCAAATATTGCACCTTCTAACTATCCTCACAATAATAGTGCAATGCAGACAGAAATGAGACAAAATTCATCAATAATTCATACCCAACAAGATAATGTACAAAATACTCCCACAATCTCAAATACCACACCCACCACACTTACTACGTCTTCTCAAACCACATTACAAACAGTAGCAATCGCAAATTTATCAATAAACCAAACCCAACAATGCTCACTATAAAATACATCTATATATTTGACCACTTTTTCAGTTATCACTACAATCGCAACACCTACATCGTCTGAGTCATCCGCTAATACCCTTATTCTTCTTCTTCTTTTTATACAGACATAACTCTGTCTGTTTTTCAATGCGCCTCCAGTAAGTTGTCATTCCATCGTTTTCGTGGTCTTACTACTGATCGTCTTCCTATTGGGGAACCGTCTTTTGCCGTCTTTACTACTCTAATTGTTGTCATTCGGCTTATATGATCGTTCCATTCTACTCTTCTATTTCTTACCCAGTTTTTGATGTTCTCCACCTTGCATCTATGTCGTATGTCTGTACTTCTAGCTCTGCCCATAGTGTCTTACCATCAATTTTTCTATGTGTTTTCATCTCTGCTATTTCTAACATCCTTTTTGTCCTCTCTGTGTCAGGTCTTGTTTCTGCCGTGTATGTCATTATTGATCTGATGACTGTTTTGTAAATTCTGCCTTTCGTTTCTTTCTCGATATTTTGATTTCTCCATATTGTTTCATTTAGGCAGCATGCAGCTCTGTTTGATCTATTTACTTGATCTTTTGCTTCGGTTTCGAGCTTTCCGTAGCTAGATACTGTGGTGCCTAGAGATTTAAACTCCATCATCCACAAGGAAACTAAGTTCCTGTAGTTGGTTGTAAATCATGTATCACAAAAAATTTATTAAAATCCTTTATAAAAGGTATATAATTTAAAAACCCAATCGGACTATATCACAACAACAAAACGGAATCCATATTCCATCATCTGTGTCTAGGTGTACATGTTTTGAGCCACTAAATATCTGGGTAAAAAAAACCCATTAGAAGTTATATGTATAAATTATCTGATTTAATATATTAAGATGTTAAAGTTACCAGTGGATTTGGTAACATGGTAACGTACGACTCCCTATGAGTGGATTATCAAACGACAAGTTTGTACATTGTACACAAAGTAAATTTCTTCAGACCATCACAGCAGCCGCAGACATATGTAGGAAAAACAAAAATTTTAAAGAAACATAAACCTCTTTCGTGGTGGACACCTGAATGAAGCCTAGCTACAAGAGTGTATAAGAAAGCTTTCAAAAGACTAAAGCATCATAAAACAGACGAAACATAACGGACTACAAAAAACGAAGAGCTGATGCAAGATATATTCTAAAAAAGAATAGAAAAGAATCCTGGAAAAAATTCATCTCATCTCTAAATACCTCTTCAAGCATAAGTACAGATTGGAGAAACTTAAGGAAAATCTCTGGCAAGAGCCAACCATAAGAGATTCCTTTTCTAGCAAAAAATAACAAAATAATTAGTGATACAAAAGAAATCGTAGATATGTTAGCAAACCAATACGAATTAAATTTCAGTAAAAAATTACACTGCTAATTTTAAAGACATAAAAACATATTGGGATTCGAAGGACATGCGATTCACAACCTTAACGTTCATTTTTCGTTCATAGAACTTGCTGAGGCCTTAAACTCTTCCAAAGATTCAAGCCCGGGACCAGACGGTATCCTCTTAGCATTTCCACTACATCTACCAGACAATGAAAAAAATTTCTTACTAGACCTTTATAATGTTATCTGGAGTAACCAGGTTTTCCCATTAACTTGGTCCGAGCCATAATACTACCACTTCTTAAACCTGAGAAATCCCGCACATCACCTGAGTCATATCGACCAATATCTTTAAAACCAATATTATATGTAAAGTGTTAAAGAAAATGGTAAATAAAAGGCTGATATGGTATTTAGAACAACAAAAACTCCTTATTCCACAACAAAGCGGATCTAGGCAAAATCGATCCACTATAGATAACCTAATAGACTTAGAGTCAGGAATAAACGAAGCATTTGCAAATAAGCAAGATTGTATCGCAGTTTTTTTTTATATTAATAAAGCTTATGATACTGTCTGGCGATTCAATATCATATCAAAATTGCATAAATGGAATATCAGAGACACTATATTAAAATTTATTTAAAATTCTTTTCAATCACACAGTTCATAGTTCGATCAGACAACATTAACTCAGATAAAAAAGTTCAAGAGAACGGAGTACCACAAGAGTCACCGATTGTTAAAACAAGATTATACGCTGATAACTTAGTTTTATTTGTCAAAGGAAAACACTCTACATCTATTCAAAAACATTACAACAAACAATCAGTCAGGGTCTAGGATCATCGAATTACAATTTTCACCGACAAAAACTAAATGTATTCTGTTCGCACGAAAACATAACACTCCAACTTCACATCTGAAGCTATATAATCAAACCCACAGTTTCACCAAGTAGAAATAAATTTTATGAAAACTATTTCCAGCAATGAAATACAGAGGCGAATAGGCCTAACACGGGCAGCATTTGGCAAATTAAGCCATATTCTAAAAAGTTCAATTCCTATGTGTCTCAAGAGAAAGGTTTATAACCAATGTGTTTTGCCTGTACAAACTTATGGAGCGGAGATTTTAACACTCACGCAAAAATCTGCGAATAAACTAAGAGTTACACAACGAGCTATGGAATGTGCAATGTTGAATGTGAGCCTTCGAGACCACATAACAAACCAACAAATCAGGCAAAGATCAGGAGTTTAAGACGTCATCGAAAGAACCACGACGCTTAAGTGAAACTGGGCAGGGCACTTAGCAAGAACACAAGATGGACGGAGGACAAGACGTATTATGGAATGGAGGCCCAGAAACTATAAAAGAAGCAGAGGACGACCACCGACTAGATGGAGCGATGATATAAAACATGTAGCGGAAACTGACTACAAATGGCCCAGTGTAGAGAACACCGGAAAGAACTGAGGGAGGCCTATGTCCAGCAGTGGACGCGATTTCCAGCAAAAACTGGGGAACAGATTAAAATACACTATTACATTGTAACGACTATTTTGCTTACCACAGGGTAAGAATATGGGGGACAAGATTGGGCAAACAAAATAATCGAAACAAGTGCATACGCCACTCGGTTGTTGGAGAGCTGGGTCGTGGATAAGTTGAAGATATTGGGGGTTAGATTGGGGCAACTACAAAAAAAGAAATAAAGGGGTACTTATACAAATCTCTTGGGACAAACAGAATGAAAATAAACGTAAACACCTCAAGAAATTTAATATAGGGCGCCACTTGAGGTGCCTAATTGTACCTATTACAACCACTAGTTGTAACTAGGGAAATAATTATGGAACATCAAAAATATAGAAAAAAATATCTTTTTTCAAATAAAACTCAAAATAGATCAGAGAAACAAATTGAACGTTTATTCTTGTCTCAAACAAAACAGATCAAAAATACATATTATAAAAGACACATATCATATAACATAATACAAATAGCAAAAACTTACATGTTCTTTGTTTACTATATTATGGCCAATTAGATTATCAAAAATTAAGGATCCTTCTTAATGAAAACATATAAATTTAACCTTATATATATGAAATATCGTTTCTACATAATAATCAAATTAAAATTGTCATAACAAAAAAACAAATTAAGCTTGCTGTCAGGTATCACATTTAATTTTGATGGCAAAGAATGAAAGTATTAACAGCATAACCATACATATTACAATTTTTTATTTGTTATGAAAGCAATTATTGTTATTTAAAAAAAATGTCTATTTTACTATTAACACAAAATGTTACCTTTATTCAAATCACATACAATTTTGCACTGGTACTTCTGGGAATTTAACGGGAATTTACTGGGACCTCATACTACACAAAAGAACTGCTTCAAACTGGACTGGAAAAACGACCAGAGACAAATAAGATTGAGGTTGGAACCAATTCAATTGCACATAGTGGGCACACCCTATATACTGCTTTAAATATTTTCCATATTCTGGTATCTGCACAACTCCTTTAAATATTTAGTGGTTACCCTTTTCTATATCTGTCATATTACAGAGAGTAATTGTTCCACTATTTAACAAAATATGTCGACTTTTGCAAACTACATAACTAATACGTCTGTCCACTCTAGCTGCCCTATACAACCTTCATATTTCGTTACTCTTCTCAACCTCGTCGACTCTATTGTCCATGTCTGCCCTATTTGAAATCTCTCAGTCGACCCTTTGCTTCGTTACATTTTATCAGAATCTCCAAAATTTCCCCTTCCGTCTTGCAGCCTGTCGCCGACCCACTTAAAACCAAAACAAATATTCCCTCCTCTTATCGACAAAAAAACAACTTTTAAATGTTCCTTTATTGCCTAAACAAACAAATATTCTTTTTTTGACCCTCGTCTAATAACGAAAAACAACTTTAATATTAGGGGAATTGATGTTTATTGCGTTTTAACGAAGAAAACAAAAAACTTGTTATTTCACCTAACATTGCAACACAGAGATAAAAACATATTTCCAGCATTAATACGCATTTAAAAATCTCGTCAAAAAAACTTGAAATATTATTTCGATTGTTTTCTTTGGTAAAAACAACAGGAGCGTAACACAGAAAAATCTTTTCTATACACTTTAAATAAAAAACGCTACAACATGTATATAAATCTTTAGTTAGATTCAAACTCGACTATGGTACGATAGTTTATTCATCAAGCAAAGTATCAGTATCGAAAACCTTAGAAACTGGTCAATTGCCTCACATATCCAATCAGAAATAGAGATTCTAAATAATAATAAGATCACTGTTGACTTCGTGTTTGTTCCATCACATTTAGGAATACAAGGAAATGAAGAAGCAGATGAACTAGCCTCCATTCTTATTAATGAGGTTTCTTCAGATGACTTCAAGTCAGAAATAAAATATAAAGTGTTAAGTGCGTGGCAAAATAAGTGGAGTGCATCACAAAATAAACTCAAGGAAATGAAACAATTAGTGAAACCTTAGATCCAACCCACAAGCGAATAGATACGACCAAGTGAGAATAACACTTTTGCAACTAGGACACAGTAAAAACACGTCTTTACGCGAACTGTGCCGCCAATGTGTGAAAATTGTCAAGTAACACTCTCCGTGAAGGATATACTAACTCAGTGCAAATCTTATGAAGCAGCAAAAAAGAAGCACACTACCCCAAATAATATATAAAGGAAGCCTTAGGAAAACACATGAACATTAAAAACACAATAAGTTATCTTAAAGACTCCGGACTGTATCAATTATTGTAATTTTTTCTAACTTTACCTGTATTATATTTTTTAGGTCGCTAATAACCTTTGTGGTTACAGCGTAAATAAATAAAAAAAAAGTCCTTTACGGTTCCAGTTGTACAGAAATAAATTACTGAATGTACCTTTCGCCCCCGAACCAGTATTGACTAGGTGATTACCTTGGTTGGAAGCTGCAATTTTTTATGCTGAACATTTCATCGCAATTAAGGTTATGCTTTTATAGTCCAGGCTGTGAGGCCGCTCCCGTTGGGAAAATGTTTCTGATTCGGTTTCTTCGCGGATTCCGGTTCAAAAATGTCCCCTTTAAACAAATCTGAAGGGTGCCGGGCGAAATTTTTGGGCAGAAATTGTTTAAACAATTTTTTTAAACAAACTCCAAAAATAATTTTTTTAATCTGGAAAACGTTTTTTTTTAGGTTTTTTGGGCCATTTTAAACAAAAAAAGTCTATTGTCATTTTTCTCTAAAGTTGATAGTTTTCGAGTTATAAGCGATTTAAAGTCTGAAAAGCGCGAAAATACGCATTTTTGAGGCTTGAAAACACATATGTAAATTATTATTTTTGAAATCATGAATGTGTTGCTTGTGTGAGTCCATTTCAAATAGGTAAAGAAATAATAAATAAGACTTACTCACAATCAATTTAATTTAACTATCAGACGACCGGTTTCGCTTTCTACAATATGAAAAGCATCCTCAGGTCTCGATACAAAGTTAAACAAATGCTGAAATAATAAAAACCCATATTAGGGTGTTGTCTAATAACGATAAACAAAGTAGGTGTTGTAAATTACAATAATTATGCCAATATTACATGTCTGTGGTTTTATTTAAATGAGTAAGTTGAATAAAAGGTATAAAATTTTTTAAAAAGTTTAAACAGACAAGGTAAGGCCATTCTCCATTCAACAATATAAAGTAGTTTCAACCATGTTCTACCATCCACCTATTAATAGAGTACCGGTATGTAAGTAATGTTTATTTTATTTATTTATTTGCTCATTTATTATTTTATTACAATCGAAGTGACTATTTTATAACAATTTGTGGGCCTTACCTTGTCTGTTTAAACTTTTTAAAAAATTTTTATACCTTTTATTCAACTTACTCATTTAAATAAAACCACAGACATATAATATTGGCATAATTATTGTAATTTACAACACCTACTTTGTTTATCGTTATTAGACAACACCCTAATATGGGTTTTTATTATTTCAGCATTTGTTTAACTTTGTATCGAGACCTGAGGATGCTTTGCATATTGTAGAAAGCGAAACCGGTCGTCTGATAGTTAAATTAAATTGATTGTGAGTAAGTCTTATTTATTATTTCTTTACCTATTATTTTTGAGGTTACCAAGTGTCTAAATTACAGTTTAAACATTCAACTTCAAGATTGTTAAGAGTAATCGGGGCTTATTTTAATTTAGACCGTTGTTTTTTAATTGTTAAGTATGCGCGTACACTCGATTTTTCAGCCGCCACGGCGCCGCGCGCTACCGTGCGCCTCTATCGTACTTATGCATAGTTTACATATACTTACAAATAATTATTATTTATTGAGTACATATTTATTTATATCAATTGAGTTATAATATAAATTTCGTCTAAAGTCTAATAATAGTTACATAAATTAATTGTACAAAAGATTGTTAAATAACACACTAAAATCACTCAGTAAAAGTATCTTTGTTTTCACAAAAATCTAATTCACATCCACATAAGGGTACACAGTTGACATGATTTTTCTTGCAGTTGCAAGCATTAGTTTTGCAAGTCTTTTTGCATTTGCACGGTTTCCCAACTCACCACTATCAGACATATAATATCCATTTTGTGTAAAATCGAGAGTTTGATAGCGGGATAATATATGGCATTTCGCCAAATATATGTTTTAGCGAAAGCTCTTAACAAGTGTTGGTAAAGTGCGTCAGAGGTACAAGGTATACTGGCTAGATTAAATTAAATTTTTCAGTCACACTGTCTTTTCGTCGAAGAGCAGCATTTTGTATTGTTATGTAAAAATCTAGTTTAGGTTTTTGCACTCAACTTAATATTGTTGATGTTATTACAAAAAATACAAACTAAATTTTCTTCGGTAAGTTTTCATTTAAGAAGATGTACGGAAGAAGACATTTTAAATCCATTCACAATTTTTTTAATAACACATTAATAATATAATACCCTTTTAATGGGCATTAAACAATAGTCATCCTAATGATCGTTTAAGTAATAACAAATCAAGTATGAGCGCGCGATTATTAAACAGGCAAAAACTTGCATTTTTGCGATAGTATATTGTTTTTAAACACCGCGCAATTTAAAATTAAGTTTACTAATATTAATATTTACTGCATTGTATTATTTAAATAATAATTTAAAAATATTATTTACAATTGATATAAATAAATATATACTCAATAAATAATAATTACATTGTTCAAATTTGGAAGAAAAAAAACTATATACGGTTATTACATTGCGATGATTGATTTATTTAATTAGCCCAATGACGATAATTAATACCTACATAAATAAATTATGGAAAAAACTATGTTAATAAACTTCAAGGATTTGTTCGGGTTTTTTTTGCGTAAGTGTATATGTAAACTATGCATAAGTACGATAGAAGCGCACTATAGCGCGCCGCGCCGCGGCGGCTGAAAAATCGTGTGTACGCGCATATTTAACAATTAAAAAACAACGGTCTAAATTAAAATAAGCCTCGATTACTCTTCACAATCTTGAAGTTGAATGTTTAAACTTCAGTTTAGACACTTGGTAACCTCAAAAATAATAATTTACATATGTGTTTTCAAGCCTCAAAACTGCGTATTTTCGCGTTTTCCAGACTCTAAATCACTTATAACTCGAAAACTATCAACTTTAGAGAAAAACGACAAGAGACCTTTTTTGTTTAAAATGACCCAAAAAACCTAAAGAAACGTTTTCCAGATTAAAAAAATATTTTTGGAATTTGTTTAAAAAAAATTATTTAAACAATTTCTGCCCAAAAATTTCGCCCGGCACCCTTCAGATTTGTTTAAAGGGGACATTTTTGAACCGGAATCCGTGAAGAAACCGAATCAGAAACATTTTCACAACGGGAGCGGCCTCACAGCCTGGACTATTAGAATATGACGCCGAAGACAGTGCTGTTATTATAAAGCCACAAAATATTATTAAAACAACTTCATTGGCAAATCAGCTAACTTTTATCAAGACGCATTATAGTTTTATAATAAAAACCATACATGATTTAGAAAAGAGGAAAATGTCTTTAACAAAATCCGTCGAAATAGAAGCACACACTTCAAAAGTTCCCGGTGAACCCGTAATTCAGTTGAAAAGAAATTAGTATTCGGTATAGAAAAAAATACCGGTTTTAAAACTTTGGAGGACATTTACGAAATTTTTAATGGAAATTTTGAAATTGATTTTGATGTACAATTTTCGGCTTTATCAAGTTATTTTAATTACTCCTTAATTACCTCTGTTGTTGTTGAAAGGAGTTTTTCAAGTTATAAAAATATTTTATCAGATCAAAAACATGTTTCTTCGTAAATAATTTGGAAAAAGACATTGTAGTTACTTATAATAGATGATATAATGTAGTCATATTGTTGTTTTATTCTAATTAGATACCTATTTCACTATTAATATCAGTTTTTTGTAAAAAAAGGTATATAAATTGCGTATGTATAAAAAATAATGTGTTATTTGAAAGGTAATATTTCGTCGCCTGAGAATTATACTGTTCTATATCCACTTTTTGGCAGTTTGGAGTTATATACATAGAAATTTTTGTAAAAATTAGCTTGTTCTATATCCATTGAAATGATGATAATATTCAGAACCAATTAAAAGTTTTCAGTAACATTTAGTTCTATATCCCGTATGCCTCAAAATATTTTTAAAATTATTTTGTTCTATATCCTCTTTAACTTTTAGAATAAATACGTTACTAGAATTATAGTGTTCTATATCCATTACGCATAATGTGCTTGATACCGGACTGTACGTGTATGTACATCATGGCATGTTGGTAAATGATCTATTGTTTTTTGTAAAAAGTGAATAGTAAGAAAATGTATTTAAACTAAATAGTAGTGGGTATTCTAAACAATTAAGTAAGTACGTTTAATTATGTTTGATTTATCATCCTTATTAAAATTTGCAATTTAACCTCAAAATTTTCATAGACACGGATATTTTATTGAATAAAATCTATATGTAATTAAACCTATTCAGATCAATAAAAAATCTTGATAATTATTATAAAAAGAAATATGTTACACATTATTTTGTATTTGTAACTATTAAATTACTAATACGGGTTGTATGTGTTTTGATATGAATAGAGTAGTACAGGGGTGGATTAGCAATGGATTAGCATGAATGTTTCAGAAAGTAATGTGGTCATATTTCAAATTCGTTCCTTTTAATTTTGTAATTTTGATTCGAATTGCATGTGTTTCTTACTACATTGATATTTAAATCAATTTCTTTTTGCAGTTTATAATGAGTGCAAAACTTTCACCGTCGCCAACAAGGCCTTCTTCATGTCCTGAGTGACGTTTGGAAGTAAGCTTACATTAAATTTTTTGAGAAATAATACCACTAAATAATATCTTATTTTAGCTCTTTGTGGCATATTATCGAAGAGGATGTCGAAAACGACAAAGAAAACATTAGTAAAGAAACATCTCAAGATAAGCACGGACCTAAAGCGACACCAAATGAAGGAAAAGTTGTTGTTTTACAAATGGTTACTTTAAACACTATGGATACACAAAATTTACAATTTAGCACACTGCAAGAAGTAGACGCATTGGCACAAAACTATGAAGAAAAAGAAAATAATCTTCAATTACAAAAGTTACCTGAGAGTCAAATTGAGATGGCAGAGGAAGAAGAGTATCTTAACGAAGAAGTTAATAAACCTGCGGTGATTAGTCGAAAACGAAAAAGAAGACCATCAGATTGGAAACAAAATATAAGAAAACATAAACGACAATCTGGACAAGAATATGTTGATACCATGAAGCGGACCAGGGAAAAGAAATCTGTGAAAATAGAGACATGTCGATCTGAAAATTGTGTACTACAGTGTACTGCTAAAATTACTACTGACGAAAGAGATACAATTCATAGACAGTTTTGGTCTCTTAATGATGACAAAAAGAATCAGTTCTACTCAAACATGTGAAGCGTATTTTGGCAGTAAGAAAAAGAACAAACAATGAAACCAGCAAAAAAACATTTTCATATCAATATTTTTTTTATGTATGTGGAGTTAAAATAAGAGTTTGCCAACATTACTTTTTTAATACATTAAATATTAGTAAACAGAGGATTTACTACTTTTTTAAAAGTGTAAAAGATGATGTTAGATGCATTGTTCGTTCCCCTATTCGTGGCAGGCATCAGAAGAAAACTATCTCCGAGGGAAAAAAACAAAAAGTACGAGAACATATTAACTCTTTTCAAAGAGTCGACTCTCACTATTGTCGACAGAGTTCTACCAGACAATATTTGGAAAGAAATTTAAATTTACAAAAAATGTATGATCTATACAAAACTCAAGAATCAGAACCAGTCAAATATCATATGTATCGGACAATATTCAATACTGAATTTAATTTGACATTCTTTTGTCCCAAGAAAGATATATGTGATAAGTGTGCAGCATATAATTCTCTTACTAATCCGACTGAAGCAGATATTTTAAAATTTGAAACTCACAAGAAAAATAAAGATTTGGTACATCAGGAAAAAAACCGAGACAAATTTATATCCTCCGAGGGCAAATGTGTTGGTGTTTTATGTTTTGATCTGCAAAAAGTTTTTTCGCTACCAAAATCTAACGTAAGCAATTTTTATTATAAAACAAAATTTTCTTGTTATAATTTAACTGCTCATTTCGACAAAACTAAGATCGTATATAATGCCTTATGGCATGAAATGATTTCTGGTAGAAGCGGACTTCATATTTCTTGTGCTTTGATTAAAATACTTAAAAAAGTAGTACTAGATAATCCTGCACTTGAAAAATTAATTTTATGGTCAGACAGCTGTGTACCTCAAAATAAAAATTCAATAATGACATTTGCTTTGCAACATTTTTTGCAATCCAATTCTTCAGGTCAGATAAAAATAATAGAACAGAAATTTGGTGAACCGGGTCACAGCTGTGTACAAGAAGTCGATGCAGCTCATAGTTGTATAGAAAGATTTGTAAAAAATGTAGATATTTGGAGCCCCGTAAGTTTGTTAAAAATTTTAACGAAGATTCCAAACTCGTGGAAAATGAAATTTAAATTTTTTCAAATGATCACTGCAGATTATAAAAATTACCAAGCAGAATCAGAAAAATTATCCTATCGAAACGTACCTTACACTAAAGTGAAACATCTGATATACGAAAAAGAATTTCCTTTAATCATAAAATATGGTGAACTATATGAAGGGCCACTTAAGGAAATTAAACTGGAAAACGTTAAAAAAACGCGATGTCAAATACATAATAATTTACCAGAAGTGCTGCAACTCGTTAATTTAACACCAAAATTACCTGAATTAAAGAAAAAGCATCTCAAAGAGATGATACCGTTCATGCCGGAAGTTGATAAAGAGTTTTACAATGTTGTTTTGAAGCACAATTCAAGTATCATGTGCAACAAAGAAAAACAAAAGAAATAGACAAATAAGGAAAGTAGCGAGAAATAGAAGATTATTGTTTTTTTAGTACACCTAATAATTGTATTTTTGTTTAAGTTACGGTCATATATTTAATAAATTTTGGTTTTTATTTGATAATTTGTCGTTACCACCAATAAAACATTTTAAGAATTAGTTAGTTCTATATCCACTATACATGTTCTATATCCCAAATATTTCAGTTAAATGTTCCTTTTGTTCTATATCCAAATAAATTTTTCCGTATTACATGTTAATGTTGTTTTAATTGGCAATAATAAAGCACTATAACAAAAAGTAATTTAATATGCAAACAGTGATCATGATCTGTAAAACAATTTTTCAATATTATCAAAAATATTTTACATTAAATTTAAAAACGCTCTCCTGTAAAATTGAGTTTTAGGTGATGGAACAGTATAATTCTCAGGCGACGATTTATAAAACACACTAGAATAGAACAGAAAATATGTGGATTCTCGACATGTGCATTTTTAAAATTTTTTACGCATATTTCATCAAAATTGATCGCATTTAAATCCGCTACCTATTTATTATAAACTAGCAGACCCGACAGACTTCGTTCTTTCACAGTATAGTGCTTTAAAAAGAATTTCTGTCAAATAGATTTGGAATGTGGCAGTTTATTTCTTTAATTCTCTTGAACAGTACCGTCACCATGATCATAGGGCGGTGTTTGAGGGCCAGCTCGCGGGTGACCTAAGTATCTTCGCCTCGACGAACTTTGGCCACCCTTTTGGACCCACTAGAAACCCCGACTGGGATGTCTACCAGAGGGCTTCAAACTAAGCGGGGAACTTAAGGTTCAAACTTGATTAAAAAGTAGATAATCTAAAGAGATAGTGAAAACCTGTGGGGATAAGGGATAGTGAAGTGGGTGCTTCAATGAGAAAACATAGAGATAAGTAATTATTTATTATTATTATTATTAACATATGGTTAATAACCGATGCAATAAAGAATAATAAAATAAAACGTATATAAGTATTTTCAGTAATCTCTTTATTGTAAAGCAATTGAATCATAATTATTAACAAAAATCTGTTTTATTTTTATTGTAGTACTTTATGATATACAATGTTTTTTGGTGAATTTACCTGGTGAATTTACAAACAAATCTGATGGTTTTCCAACACGGGAACAGGCAACATACAATTGACCATGTGAGAAACATGGGTTTTCTAGATTAATACCACAAATACCTAATCATTGCCCCTTGGACCTATTTATGGTCATAGCAAAAGCAAGCCGCACTGGAAACTATAGTCGTTTGAATTCAAATGGTATATTAGTCGGAATCATTGGGATGCGTGGTATCAAAACGTCTTCTCCTTTATACTTTCCTTTCAGTATAGTAGCTTCTATCATAATGTTCAATAATTTTTTTATCGCTAACCGTGTGCCGTTGCAAAGACGCGGTTGGTGGATATTTCTCAACATTATAACTACCGATCCAACCTTTAATTCAAGATTGCGGCAATCCTGGTAAATCCAGCGAGATTAAAAATTCAGGCGGATAGTTAACTACGTCATCTTGATTAGTAGCCGAATCAACTGATTTATATCATCAATTCGCCTGTAATTTGTTTTTGAATTTTGAAATTTAATTCACTTACATCTATGTTTTTTGGAGCCAATATAGCCCGTTCGCTCAACCAATCTCAAACGGCGTGAAAACTGATGCAATTTATGTCGCGATCCGAAACTAAAACAAGAGAAAGAATATTGTGAGGCCCATCAAATCTATAGCTCTTAGACAGGCCATTCACGTTCCGACTTGTGGTCCAACTTAGTGGGACTACTAGTTGGATGTTCGTCTCCACTCACGCTCCGACTTTCTATCCAACTAGCGGTCCAACTTCAGTTCTAGGATGTATCGAATAAACACTACGCAAAATATAATTAGGAGGAGAAAAATGACAGCACTCTGCTTGTTATCTTTATATGTATGTTATGATAATTTAAAAATTAGGTTTAGTTTCTCTAGGTATTTGTCTAGGGCTGAACTAATTAATTTTTTCAACTCTTGATTTTTATGACTTTTTAAGATGTAGGAAAAAATTATAGTTTTTAAAGATTTGTATAGGTATAAAATCTATATTTTATTTGTTTTAAACTGGAGCTGAGATTTATTTTGTTGTGTGTGGGTCGTATATTTTTAATAGGAATAATTGTTCGTGCAATTGAAAGTTATTTTCTATTATTTTTTTGCGAACTAGGGATCTTTTGCTACAACTATGATTTAATTTTCATTGTTTGTTGATAATTCTTCCGTAGCCAATCCGGAGTATTGGAAATTTACCTCTATAGGAATGTCCGAAATAGATCTACAGAAAGGAAAATGATTTGCCCTAACAAAAAGGTAATTTTCGTGCAATTGAAAGTTTATTTTCTAATAAATATTTGCGAACTAGAGATCTTTGCGTAAAGTATTTCATAGAAATCTCATACGTAACAGGTGCCGAAAGTCAACTGACTGAGGAAATTTTCGATCCAACCTGTGATCCGACTTCCAACTTCACCATTCACGCTCCGACTTCGTCGCCAGTCGGAAGTCGGATCTTCAAGTCGTCCCACTAGTCGTACCACTAGTTGTCCAACTAATCCAACTAGCCCACTCACGGTCCGATTTCAGATCCAACTGCAGAAGTTGGACCACTAGTCGTACCACAAGTCGGAACGTGAATGGCCTGCATTACATTTTTTTAACTTTTCAATTTGGTCGGGTACACGATATTATCACTTTTGTGTGAACGCATTAGATCCTCCAATGCGAACACGCACACACACGAACGCGCACACACATACTTTTGATTGAATTTGAACTTTGTGCAGCGACAATAAAGCGCAAATTGAATCTTCGACGTTAGGAACACACCTACATTGTTTAGACAACAGTGAGTACTTGTAATTTAATATAAACTTTATTGAATAGCAATAAAGTTCAAATTGACTCAACATTTAGTTAGAAAATATTTGTATGGGAAAAAGAAAAGAGCTGTTTTAGGGTCGGAAATTATCCGAAATTTTCATCGTAAAAACCATCTTTAGACTTCAAGGAACATTTGAAAAAAGAATTGTTAAGATTGGTCCATGCGTTGTTGAGTTATGCGCTTACCAACACATTTTGCGATTCATTTTTATATTATAGATACCAGCAATCAGTATTAATCGTGAAGAACTCGTGGAATGAAAGAATTTTAAAACTTATTTCATAGCAGGCAATCCATAACCATAAAATATAAGATCCGTTCATCACAAAACATGAATTAAGCCAAATCTGACCTAAAGGAAAGTTGCATAGTGTTGCACTAATATACTAAGTTGAAGCGAATCTTTCAAACTGGCGTTGTATTAATTTTTCTCTACAGTAAAATGCTGAGGCAATCGTCATAAAATAGTTGGAAGAGTCCATTTACTGGACGAGGAGAGTCCGATATCCAACATGTAATCATTTTCAATTTTTGTAAATTTTTAACAAGGACGCGGTTTGGTGTACTTTTGAATGTACAAAACATTGTTAAAATAAATAAAATTAAAAATAGATATTGAAGTTACTTTATTTAATTTTAAAAATATTATTTAAAATCAAAAAATACAAAAAAACAGTATGAAGCTTCGCTCTAGTCTATAGTACCGCCTACTGTACCACGTTTTTTAATTCTTGATACAGTGCGTTAAGTTTTGGATTAATATAAAACAATTTTTAATTGAAGGTGATTACTTGGCAACATCGTACTTAACGAAGCCCTTAACGATAACTTTTCAACGAAATTGTATTGAAATTATCAATTTTGCAGAGGCGTACCAAAAAAAAATTTAATTATTTATTTAAACACATAAGTAATTACAACTTTTAATTACTAACAACAGTAATTACTAACAAAATAAAATAAAATTTTATACTTATTAGAGAGTATCTAATACAGAACTTCAAAATACAGAAAACTTTGGAAAATAATTTTTTTTTCATTAGACTAAAAACAATCTGCAATTTTAATTACACATCATTACACATCTTTCTCTATTTATAGAATTGCTGTGTGCTGTAATGTTATATTTGTTTTTTTTTTAAATAATTTGAAAGTTTGTTTGTCTTTATTTGTTTATATAAATATGAAAATATATTATGAAGTTCATATAAATTAAAATGAAGTAAGCTAAACTATTATCATATCAATGCGTTTATATAGCAGTGCATTTGTTTATTTCATTAAATTCTCGAAATATGAAATGAAGATGGCACAAACTACTAAAGAGTTAATAGCTTTGTTAGAAGAAGACTCAGATTGTGAAAATGCCACTTAATGTGGTATATTTGCCGCCGAGATTAGATTAGAAAGTTTCTGATGTAGAAGACATTGATCTTCTTCTTCCTTCTAGTTTTTAGGCTTTAAAGCCTGTTGAATCTTCAATATTAGCTTCCGAAATTGTTTAAATTGTCGCACCATCTTTTTCTTGGTCTGCCAATACTTCTTCGTCCATTTGGTTACTTATCTCGTGCTATTCATACTATTCTATCCTCCGCCATTCTACTGATGTGTTTGTTCCACTTTTGTTTTCGTTTTGTCACCCATCCATTTATGTCTTCTATATTGCATGCTCTTCTTATGTTTTTGCTTCTCTTCCTATCCAACAGACTTCCCCTTGATATTCGTCGTAGTATTTTCATCTCTGTTGTTTCTAGCAGTCGTCTTGTTTTAGATGTGTCAGGTCTTGTCTCAGCCGTGTTTGTTCTTCCAGATTGTGTCATTAAGAGAACCCGCCGCTTTACTTGCTTTTAAGCTTGGCCTTCGTACTTCTTCTTTAACATTTCCGTAACTAGTTATATCTATTCTCAGATATCTAACCCTTGCTTCCGGCTTTATTATTTTCCCATAAATTTCGATTTTACACCGTAGTGGTTATTTAAATGTCATACATTTGTATTTTTCCGCTGATATTATCATATTGTATTTCTTAGCTGTTGTATTGAAGATATGTGTTAATCTTTAGAGCTCGTCTTCTGTCTCGGTGATTAATGCGGCGCCGTCTGCATAACATAATATTTGGATTTCTTTGTTCCCAATTCTGTAGCCATGACTTTTACGTACTGCTTGTATTATTTAGTCCATTAATATATTCCTTATTAATGGTGACTATTATATTAAGTCACCCTGTCTGACTCCGCTTTGTACTAGTATACACTGTGTTAGTTTTCCATTTATCTCTGCCTGTATTCGATTATGGAGGTAGATGCTTTCGATGGTTTGTATAATATTGATTGGTATGTTTCTTTTATACAGTAGGTGTAAGACGTCTTCGACTTGGATGCGATCGAAAGCCTTTGTCAGGTCTATAAAACATAGATATGATGGCCTTTTCTGTGATTTGTCTTAGTACAAATACGGCGTCTACGCAGGATCATCCGGATCTGAATCCTTGTTGTTCATCTGATAAAGTTGTTAGTTTATTGATTTTGTTGGTTGGGACTTTTGTGGTAAGCTTAATTGCGGTGTTCAGTAGTTTTTATACCTCTATAATTGTTGGGGTCTTCTTTATCTCCTTTCTTGACCATTGGTATCATTATGCTGTTTCTCCATGCGTCTGGTATCTTGCAGTGCAATATTAGTTTTTGTATAAGTTTTGTCATCTCTAGGGTTAAACTTTCTCATCCGTATTTTAGAAGCTCGTTGGTTATTCCGTCTGGTCCTGGTGACTTTCTATTTTTGAGTGAATTTATGACTATTTCTACTTCGTGAAAACTGATTTCTATTTCGTCTCTTAGTTCAGGTACGTTATTGTGTTGATTATTATTTTCCTTTGCTTTAAACAGTTCCGTCAGGTATCTTTCCCATTCGTTTGCTGGTATATTATTGTATTCCTTAAAGAGATTGATGATAATATTATTTGTGAAGAATCAATAAAATGAGAAATTGCAGGTACATATGAAATACAAGTGATTGGGAATTCTAACGATTCTGATTATGATATTCCTCTGAACCACAGATAAAACGTCCAAAGAAAAAACCAGGCAAAAATAGTAAATCCAAATTTATCTCAAGTTGTAATAACGTATATTCTTTCATGCTCAGTGGTAATTCAACATCAGTCTGATTGATATTTAGACAATATAAAAGCCAACCATGTAGGCAAGCCATATATTGAGGTTTTTTTTCACTCTTTTTGATAAAAAAGTAATTGAGAATAACCGTCACAATTTTGAAATGAATAACATAGATTTAAAAAAATTATTAGCATATGTATATTATCTGGTTTACACTCTGCTTCAAGTTGATATGCATTGGTCAAAGGATGAGGATAAAGAAGTGCATATTATAAGAGAAAGCATCAGCCGACATAGATTTATAATTTTAATTTATAATAGTGAAGAAACCGCTACATCAGTGTCAGTACATGGACGTCAATCTAAATTTGCTTTACCAGATGAAACCAGATTCGAAAATATTGGCCACATTATAAAAAGAGATGATAGTGCAAAAATGTAGGATGTACACAAGTAATACTATTTATTTATGTAAAAAGTGCAGAATGCATCTACACCCCGAATATTTCGAAAATTTTTACCTTAAAATTTAATTTACGTTTAAGATACAATATGTTCCTTTATTAAAAATTGTACTGTTTTCCTTAAAAATAAGAAAAAAAATCTTTTTGGTTGTAATTTATTCCTAATTTGTGTTTTTAATCCAATCTAATAAATTAATTGTCAAATTTCTCTTTGTATATTGAGCGGCCCTTAAGGGTTTAATACTATATTAAGAATAAACTGGCCTTAAATTTACTTTACTTACCTCAAAACTATTTTAAAGTTAATAATAAAGTATATTTAATAAATATATTCCCAATAATACACTACGCCCATGCACATATGAATAAAATCTGGAAGATATCATATTTCATAAACTTCAATAAACTAAGATATCATATTTCTCTAATTAACATTCTTTCTAAAAACGTAAATATATATAGACCAGCAAAATATTGATAATTTTACCGATGTTCCAAACTATTCTATGAACTTGTCTCACTATACACTCGTAAATCGCACAAATTTATATTGTTACGGGGGCAAATTTATCTTACATGGGTTACAAATTTACATATTTACATGGGCGAAGCATACACAATAAAAATGACCCGGTAAGAATGAACTAATGAAATTTTTCATGGTTGCCGCTGCCGTTTAGTTCAACTTGTAGATTAGTCACCTTTAATTAAAAATTGTCCGACTTATAGGTATACACTCTATAAATGGCAACACTGCGCGTCGTCGACTTGCACTACATATCTGCTTCGTTGACTCGTCGTTGCTCGTCGCCCGTCGGCAAATTTGTCATATTGTCATTTATACCGTGGTTGTTTAAAGGTATAACAGCGTAGGGTTTTAATTTATTTTTGTAAACATGTCTGTTTATATGGCCGCGGAAAAAGCTCAAATAATAAAATGGTTTTATAGTGGCAATTCTGCGCAACAGTGTGTAGATTTATATTCTGTGTTTTTTGAGGGAAGACCAATTCCTTGTGTACAGTCAATTTATAATATTGTTAAAAATTTTGAGAGTTGTTATTGCCTCAAAAATTGCAGAAAATGTCACGCTCAAGAAGTGTTATCAGAAAAAGTTGAGGAAAGAGAATACCGGGATACACAAATTTGTGCAACAATCGAGGTAGATTCAACACGTTCAAGTAGAAGCGTTGCTAGAGAGTTAGATATTAGCAATGTTACTGTAACGAAAGTATGGAAAAAGCACGGTTACAAGAATTTTAAATATTCGAAAACGCAGCAGCTTTATCCAGACGGTTACTTGCAAAGAATGGAGTTTTGTGAAACTCTAATAACGAAGGCTAATAGTGAACCAAATTTTATTAAAAACATTTTATTCACTGATGAATCTTCTGTTTCGTTAGTAGGGAGACACAATCCTTCCATTATGAGGTATTGGGCGCGGGAAAACCAGCACAGTCATGGAAGCAGTATAGGCACTATGATTTAATACCATGAGTTTGTTTTCAATCCGACGTCGGCCGACGTCGCCCGATATCGGATCGGAAGAAATACGGTTCCAATGTAGGTGTACACTTACTAAACTAAAATTTGATTTTCTGTCGGTGTAGATACTGAGATAATCTCGGGTCGGAGAACGAAAGTTTGCAACGTTGCCGATTTAAGCGTTCCGTATAGTGTGCAATACCTAATCAAAAACTTAACGCACTGTATGACGCAAACGAATTAAAACAAACTTATATACTCCAGTCGTCAGAGACGAAAATGCCACTGAACCTCTATTAATTATACGAACAGGCTGAATTTTGTCACGAATATTAATTCTGGGACTCCAAAAAAGATTTTACCACTTTTACCCCCGGGCTTCCCCTAAAACCCCCCTCGCAGGGCGTAAAAACGCAAAAAATCGATTTACCAAGAATTTGTACACGGTAGAAAAAATGTTTCAAATAAAAAATGTAGCTAAGATAATTTTAAACAAAATTATTTATAAGCATTTTTTTGTGCAAAATAAACCGTTCTCTTAGAAACAACGCTTGAAGCAACCGTCGATTTTGCATTTCAATTAAGCGCGCGAAATCAATTTTCAATAAAAAAATTATCAGCTCGATGGTAGAAATTCGATATCTTTTGATTCAAGTAACGTATTGACAAAAATTGAAATGAGTTTTAAAGCTGCACTCTTTGTCTTTAAAAATATTGAATTTTTACTGTCCCACTGATACAAATTTCTTTGAACATTGATTTCGCGCGTGTATTATAACTAGACTTGAAAATGCCTATATCTAATTTTGTTTTATTATCACTTGGTATTGAAATTCTTGGTATAGTAACTAATAAAAGACAGCGACTTATAGTTTTGTCACGTTTTGTCCTGGAAATAAGAGTTTGTGTAAACCAATTTATGTCTCTAGATAAAAATTTTTATTTTTACGGTCAGTTTCACTTGGTTTCACTTTTGTTGTAAAATTGGAGGCGTAAACGTGTATTTCTAATTGTGAATAATTATTGTGCTTTGAAAATGCCAAAAATAAGCAATGTTTCAACTTGGATAAAACCTTACAAAGAGCTATCTATGGATATGAATAAAGCTCATGTTGTAGCAAAACCGTAAGAACATACGTACTATTTTTTATTTTATTTTAAAAATTTTAAACGGTGGTACAAAAAATTGGAGATTATGTTTAAGCCAGGTTGAGACGATCCAAGTGTACTTGGACGTTGGGCGCGCAACACTTGGAAGCTACTTTGATCATGTCACCTGTTCATCCAAGTACACTTGTATCAACAGGTTCTATTCAAGTTAAGTTAGACGCTAGCCAACTTCCTTGGCTAGCGTCTTACTTAATAAGGGCTAAGTAGAGTGTGTAAAATTAAAATGGCGTCGGTGTCGAAAAATCGAAAACTAGAAGTAAAAACAAATAGAAAATGGTCTGAAAGGAAGAGTGTTGGAATTATACGAAGCTGAGTAAGTATTATGAAATGTACGTATAAAGACAATCCAATTAATTTGATATCCAAGTCATTTAACCGTGGCAACCAACTCGGTACAAGTACACTTGTACAAGTCCACTTGGTCCATGTTGGAATCCAAGTACACTTGGATCGTGTCAACCAGGCTTTAAAAAAGTACTGACACCAGTCTAGTTCGCAATAAATCGATGTATTTTTTCTTTTTTCAAGCATTTTTTAAACTCCTTGCGATAAAAAATAGGATAGGTACCTATTTAAAATTCAAATCATGCAATAGTCTACTGAAAGGTCGCTAACATTTTTTTTTCTAACAATAACATAGTTTGCTTTAATTTTGCTAAAAACAAAAACATATCATATATTGGATTTAATTAATTAAGTGCTTTTAATTTATGCTCGCAGTATTTTTTCTTTAAATGTAAACAGAAAAGACCAAGAGCCTCTTGTAAATATTTGGGGATTCTTCCTTCTTGCACAGTCATTTCTTGACATTTTCAAGATTACTACACCGATTTTTATTTGATTTAATTTAAATATCTTAATTGCTATACAAAAACGGTTCATTTTTAGTTTATTTTAGATTTCATCTGAAAAAAAAAATTTAAATAAATCCGCATGTCAGAACCGCCAAACATTTAGCTAAAAAACTAAAAACCACAACCGGTGAAAAAGATCAACCTTTAGTGTCCAAGTGTTTTCAGTCAAGTTCCAAAAAACAAACTGAACCAAAGTGGAAAAACCCAACGCTCTAACAATATCACGGTTTCTCCAAGAAGCATTAACAACTTTTTTCTTCCTGCTGCTGTGCCTAATGATAAATTATTGCTTATTTTATCTGATGCCACACCATATATGGTGAAAGCAGCACAACATTTAAAAATATTTTATCCAAACTTAATATATGTCACTTGTTTAGCGCATGGAATAAACAGAATTGCGGAGGAAATAAGAAAAAAAATTCCACTAGTTAACAGTTTAATAGCGAGCGTCAAAAAAATATTCCTGAAATCACCTGTAAGAATACAATGTTTTAAAAAATAATTAATCTTTTAACGGATGATAGTTGCCAATCTTTATTGGAAGCTAAGCAAGCCTTCCAAAATATCATCCTCAGACAGCAACTGTCATCCATAAAATCAAATTATAGTATTGTCCAGAAAACTATAACTCAATTACAATCCTGCAAATTATCATTGTTAGAGAGTACAGTTTTAATAAAAGAATTTGAGTCATTATGTCAAAACGTTAAAGGTACTATTGGAAAGGAAATTTTTCAAAAATTTAAAGTAACCATTGAAAAACATAGTGGTTACCAGGTTCTTTCCGAAGTGGTTCAAGAACTAGCTGGGACATTTTCCAAACCACTTAATTTAGAACCATGTATTATAGTAAATTTGAAAAATGCCCCAGTTACATCAGTTGATGTCGAAAAAAGTTTTTCTATTTACAAATATATGCGTTCAGATAGAAGCCATAAGTTTTTATTAGAAAATTTTGAACATCATTTAATAATCTATTGTTACCACAATTCAAAATAATATTTATATGTTAAAATAATTGTATATGTTATGTATTTAAAATATTGTAACACCACAGATACAGACAACAGGGAAATTAGAAAACGAATAACTCAGGCCCGTAGAACAATTGGATGCCTTAACGGAGTTCTTTGGAGCTCAGAAATTGGTAAAAGACGAAAATACAATATATATGAATCTCTCATAAAAACCAGCTTAACCTATGGTACAGAGACATGGAGACTAACAGAAAGCAATAAAAGAAAACTTGAAGCAACAGAAATGGATGTATTTAGACGATCACTTCGAGTATCTAGGGCAGATAGAATTAGAAATGATGAAATAAGGACTCGGATCTGAGTAGATGGATCACTGGCAACAGACATAGAAAGGAAACAACTTATATGGTATGGCTATGTTCAAAGATTGCCAGAAACAAGACTACCAAAAATCGCCATGAAATGGATACCACCAAATCGTAAGAAACGAGGAAGACCAAAAAGAACATGAAAGGAGGGAATAACAAAGGCAATGAGCTTCCGAGACTTGACCGAAGAACAATGAAATGATAGAAATTCGTGGAAATTAGGCATCAGACAACGACGCAAGACATTTTGAAACCGATATATATATATATATATATATTATATATATATATATATATATATATATATATATATATATATATATATAGTATTTTTGGAAATAAAAAATATTGTAAATATTTTTTATTACATTCATATTTTCTAGATAAATTTGCTGCATATCTATGCGCATATTTCATACTGTTTTATTACCTAAGTCTAATAATAACTGACATGGAAAATCGACAGTCGCTTCAAGCGTTGTTTCTAAGAGAACTGTTCATGCTACACAAAAAATGCTTATAAACATTTTTGTTTAAAATTATCGCATCTACATTGTTTATTTGAAACATTTTTTTCTACAGTGTACACATTTTTGGTAAATCGATTTTTTTGCATTTTTTACCCCCCTGCGAGCGGGGTTTTAGTAGGAAGCCTGAGGATAAAAGTGGTAAACTTTTTGCATGTTTTTGGGGTCCCAAAATTAATATTCTCTGTAAAATTCAGCTTGTTCGTATGATTTTTAGGGGTCAACTCTCTAATAACTGGACTAATAGATTACCTTAAGATATTTGTCAGCCTTAATAGATCTCTCTCTGAATTCGTGCATTTTAATAACGATTTTATTGCAATTAGCACATATTTTCCTCGAGACGACATCTTTCTCCAAAATCTGCAACAAAAAATATACTGTAAAAAATGATTGTTAAAAGTGTATAGAGATTATAAAATTTTTATGTTAAACTGATTTTTTTTTAATTTACAAACACAAACTGGCACAAAAACGGGAAACGTAACAACTTTACTGTAATTATTCCATTTAATAATTTTGAATCGATTCTACATCCGTATCAACATTTAAGAATTATCATCAGCTATACTCAGTCAAGTCAAAAACTCCGCTATTATCTGAACCGATTGACAGAATACATTAAACCCTAAATAACCAAATAACAATAAACATATAACATTGAAGAAGTAACGTTGAAGAACATCATTAGTTGCCTAAAATACCACTGACAGAAGAATATACATACTCAGTTATGAATTAAATTTGTGAAAAATTGCGTGTTTTATTTAATAAGACATTGTTAAAGCCTTAACAACAATAATTCCTTATTATTTTGTTACAATTATTAATTCTTCTTCTTGCAGTACCGTCTCCTATCGGAGGTTGGCTACCATCACAGCAATCTTTACTTTGTTGGCTGCAGCTCTGAACAGCTGTATTGAACTGCACCCATAGCATTCCCTTAAATTTCGCAACCAGGAAATCCTCCTACGTCCCACATTTCTCTTTCCCGAGATTTTTCCTTGGATTATGAGTCTAAGCAGAGAGTACTTTTCTCCTCCTATTATGTGGCCCAGACATTCCAGTTTTTTCGTTTGTATGGTTTTTATGACTTCGCATTCCTTCCCCATCTTCAGCAGAACATCTTGATTTGTTACTCTTTCTATCTATGATATTTTCCACATTCTCCTGTAACACCTCATCTCGAATGCCTGAATGTTTAATTATTAATAAAACACGAAAATATATTCTATTTATTTTCTATATATCTCAGCTCAAATAAAACCAGTTTTTTGTCTCGTTCGTTTTCCGTTTGTCTCTTTTGGTATTTAAACACCCTTCGATATTATTTTACCGACAATTCTCCTCTTCTCAATATAAAAAGTTATCATTTTTTGACCATAACTGGTCATGAATGTTTTTTGTTCGTACCAATCGCTTCGCTAATTCGTTACAAAAAATAGGATTTTTGTTTACCTATAACTTGTAAAAGGGAAATCGTAAAAGGGCAATAAATCTTTTAGTTTGTTTGTTTTGAACTAGCAACGGTGTCGTCGCTTTATCGCATCCACATTTCTGATAATCTACTGCCTACAAATTTGATTCTCGACTATAGATAAAAACATTGAATGCACATTAAAACTTAAAAAAATTGGTAAGACTAGAATCATTGTTTATAAAATGCAAGCAATACATGCAAGATTAATATTTTAAAAAAATATCAGAGAATGATCAATTTCTTATCAGAAACTACCTTAAGTAGGGCTAGGAGTAATGTATATCACATCTTCTGAATCAATTTTTGTCGAATTATTTGAACAAACGCAACTTAAGTTTTTTCTATAATAAGCGCAACCGACACACAACATTACTGTAGGCCATTTTTGTACTACATAATAATATAAACCAACTACAAGTTGATCAAAGAATGATAAACTACATAAGCTATTTTCAGTGACGCTGACAAATTTGGATGTAGAATGTAGAAGAAGTGAATAAACAACTGTAATGATAGAGTCCCTCCCTTGAATCAGAAATTGGACTCGTCCATACAAAGAAAAAGATACGGAATTGATACTCTTGCTATGCAGTGGTGTTGGAATTTAAACATTTTTATTAATATTTTATATTTGAAACCGAAAAATATTGTTATTACTTAAATAATATTTTTTTTACTAAGATTGTTTATCTTTAAAACCTCAATTATATAGTCATTAGAGACATACAAATAACTGATAAGTAATATTTTGGAAAATTTCAAATTATTGAAACGAGTTTAAAATTGTTTTCTATTTAAAACCGCAATTACAAAGCCATTAGAGCCCATAAAGCTATAAGTACTATTTTCGAGAATTTCGAATCACTGGATTTGAAACGAGTTTGTAATTCAGCCTTATTATGTTTTCCAGTCTCATAAAAAATAAGTGAATACGATTAGAAACTATTTTACCTAATGCAAAACGAAGGAAATCGTGAGTTAAATTTATTTTCGATGTCACAGCAACACTGGGATATCTTGTCAATGACACACAGTCGTAGACTTGTCGCAACGGGTTTATTCGCATTCAGTCTCATATTAGTATAAATCTGTTATTACTAGTAAAAAGTCATAGTTGTGAAAAATATTTACGAAGAATGAATGGAAGAGGAAAATTGATCGTATCCCTGTTAAAGGATAATACAAATAAATTAAAAGGTAAGTAATATTCATTAATAATGTTTATGCTATGTTGTCCAGTTTCCTCACTGCCTAAGTATGGTGAGCTAATTTATAATAAATTTATAATAGGTACTCAAAAATTTTAAACTGATTAAATTTTGGTTTTCAGGTGATGTAGGAAAGTAAGAGTTCGGCTTTGCTGGAACTGCTTGCACATCCACAGCGGAATATATTGCAGAAGACACTGCCCAGTATTTTCATGGTTTTAACCCAAGTGACTTCAGAATATGTGGATGACACAGATGAGGATCCTGATTACAATTTACCCAATAAAAGATCAAGTAAGATTTATTCTTTATTAAAAAATGTTGTTCATGAAAATGAATATCCGCTTACACTCGATGAATTGTAGGCACCTTCCACCCAAGCTGATGATTTGAGCTACACCGATGAGCCAAATGAGATGGGTGAAGTAGAAACAATAGATCCTAGTCTACATGATAAAACTTCTAGAAAAAGAAAGATTAATTAAGAGAAGTGGAACAGAAATGTAAAAAAATTTAACCCTGAGCTACTATCGTGTATTTCCACCCACATAACTACTATCGTGGGGTCATAGATGACCCGAATTTTAAAAACCTCTAAACAAGATATAAAATATATTTTTTATTGTTTTTGTATTTTTGATAAATGAATGTGTATATAAAAAAGAGATTTTTTGTAAACTTAAATTTTATTTCAAGAAAATTAAGATGCTATAATAAAAATTATAGAACTTTTAAAATAAATTTTGATCAAAAACATAACTCATTATTATAACAAAAAAAAATATATCTTAAATTGAAATTAACGGTTCATTTTCTGAAAAGTAGTTGATAATAGTAACGTCTTAACCTAATACAAAAGAAAATCATAATAGAGTAACCATATAAAAAATAAGAGTCATGTTTTTTTTCGTAATGTTAGAATCTTGCGACAAAAATATTTGAACAAATTGTAAGTGTTTATCTATTCTTTGCACATAGTACAGGTAACTCTCTGAAGTGAATGTGTTTTGCAGATGGTCCTATGACATTCTGCGCAAAATGTGGAATGTTTGTTATCCTTACCTCTGGGACACAAGTAGCATCTACGTCTTACAGCTGGCCTCTCTGGTTTGGTCTGATCTTGATGAGTAATTTTATTTTCTAATGCTTTGGAAATTATCGAGCGTAATTTTCTTGACAAATTTGGCATTGCAAATCTTACTTCTAAATGTTCATTTATAAGACTGATTCCCAGCTCTTGAATAAAATCCGATCGATTTTTTCTAACCCCAGGATTAGCTGCGTGAAAAATAATGTGACTGTTTACTATAGCAATATTCATTATGGAATACCAAATTACTAAAGGCCATCGCTGGCATCTTCGACCTGAACGATAAAGTGCACATTTTTGATCAAGTGCATCAACGCCCCCTTTCGACGAATTGTAGAAAGCTATTATATCAGGTTTTTTGCTTTCCTGGTCAACATATTTGTCGTGATGCATAGACGGCAACATAATTACACTTTTATTTTTTTTAGGGACATATGATACGATTGTACTGTCCCGTGTAAAACCAAATAAACACTTATCAACTTCGAAATTTTTATTTGGTTGAAATTGTGGAGGAATTTCTCTCTTATTTTTACGCATTGTACCTACATAGGTAAGTCGAAGTTTTTTTAGTTCATCAACTAGCTCTATTGAGGTGAACCAATTATCACCAGTGACATTTCGGTTACTATTGGCAATTGGTTCCACTAAAGCAAGTACTGATCTTGTAGGTATGGATAGCTTTTGGGCATTAGGATCATTTGTTTTACCCGTATACACAAAAGCATTTACCAAATAATGTGTTCACTGTAACATATTCGGAACAGGTGTAGTTTGCTGTACTGTTAGATACGAAACGTTTAAATAAATAGGACACTGCTGCAAGTCGATCTCCATTGGCCTTTTTTTGCTCTCTTATTTCATGATTGTCAAATCTTATTGCTGTGAGAAGAAATAAGAAGCGTTCTTTTGACATTGTAGCACGAAAAATTGGCCTACCTAAAACACTTGTCGAAAATAATGAATCGACATTCTCATGATTAGACTTTAGTACACCTGAAAGGTATAAAAGACCCAAAAAAGCCTTAAGTTCACCTTCGTTTAGATGATCGACAAATGTACATGTATCCCCATAATTTACACTGAGCTCGGTAATTTTTTCATTTGTGTACTCTAGAATAGAGGCTAACATGTCAGGAGTTATAAGAAGTGACCAGGATTCAAGTGGACTGTTTCTAAGGCAGGTCCACGAAGACCAGGAAGGTGTGTAATAATGTTCTGTGCGCGAATTTTTGAAGGGGTCGGAGCATTTTTAGCCCACTTATATCTGTTCCGTCCATAGTAAAAATTTGTTTCATTATTAGATGCTGTTTCACATTCGTCGCTTGATAAGTCACTTACGTCAATTTCTGAATCTGTGTCGTGAACCGAATGTTCACTTTCAGTGTCAGTATCACTGTTATTAGAGTCACTATATGTGTCAATATTTTCGGTTGGTTCCTCCAGAGATTCGTGAAAGTCAAAAACATTTTCACTTGTCACCGTACTTCCGCTAATTCTTAAAGCCATTTTAATGTATTATCTTAAATAATAATAGAGCTATTTGTCAAGACTGGGTAGTTGCACGAAGCAAAAAATCTAAAACCGCCATGCAATAACTATTTATATAAATGTCCAGAAAAAATAAATGAAGATTATAAGAAATCACTGCTAGGGAACATTTTATAAGTTAGAGGACAAGACTACACGATTCTTCATCATCATCTACTTTTTTTTAGGGCAAATCATTTTCCTTACTGTAGATATATTTCGGACACTTTCACACAGGTATAATTTCCAACACTCCGGATTGGCGACAGAAGAATTATCAACAAAAAACGAAAACTAAATCATAGTTGTACTGAAATTAGAAGTAACTGTTTCTTTATATTGTTCTGAAGTTATTTTGTTGTGCCATTGAAAAAAAAGCTTGAATATTAGTTAAAAATTAAATTTATTTGACGTTTCGACTTCAACTTCGAATTATTTTGATAACGATTTCCAAAGTGGAAGTCCAAACGTCAAATACATTTAATTTTTAAATCATATCATGGCTTATTCCCAATTAAAATAGTAAATTTACTACAAGATCACTTTGTAACTGATATTTCCTCCATGTATACAATTTGCTTACAACATCAGCTCCAACCAAAATCTCAATTGGTGCACTCTCAAAGAAAATAACTTTCAATTGCACGAAAAATTATTCCTATTAAAAATATACGCCACACACACAACAAAGTAAATCCCAGCTCCAGTTTAAAACAAGTTTTTATTTTTTTTCTAAAATAGAATATAACTACACAAATCGTTAAGAACTATAATTTTCCCCTACATCTTAAAAAGGCATAAACATTGAGAGTGCCAGACAAGTGTCGTAAAAATTAATTAGTTCAGCCCTAGACAAATAACTAGAGAAACGAAACTTAATACCTTAAGCTTATTTATGAACCCTAAAGTACCTAATTTTTAAAAATACATATCGGCCGATTATTAACTCATTATAACGCCAACTTTCGTATATAAAAAAAGCTTGCACGTCATTTAAGATTACGTCTTCAGAACCCCACAGCGTTGCCAAAACATCAGAATAGTTAGTAAGTGAAGAATTTTTAAAATGTCAACTATTTGTCAAATTATTATATTAACAGTAAATACACTTAGTTTTAAGACCACTGCAACACATTAAAATACATAAGAAACCATTTAATACAAAATTATATAATTCTAAATTTTAAACTTACCTCTTTTAGAACTTTAATAACAAAAACGTCCCGCCATTATTTCTTGTTTAAAATAATCTATCTTATATGAAGGCTTATCAGCTTTCTACAGACTTCTATTTGTTTCGGCATATCACAATCACAATACACAACAATAATTAGTTTTTAAAGCTATTAATCTTTGATTGACGGCAAAATTCGATGGATACCAGTCGAAAGAACAAGCTGGTTTTAGAAAGGGATTCAGCACAAGCGACCATTTACTAAGTATGAAAATACTTATAGAACGAGCAGATGAATACCACATTCCTCTATATATGGCGTTCATAGATTTCGAAAAGGCTTTCGACAGTGTTGAACATTGGGCAGTGAAAAGTTCTTTGATTAACAGCCGAATTGACCACAGATATACGGAACTAATAACCAATATATATAAGGAAACCAAAACAACAATTAAAGTATATGAAGGAACAAAATCATTACAAATAAGTAGAGGC
This sequence comes from Diabrotica balteata, assembly GCA_918026665.1. Classification (NCBI taxonomy): domain Eukaryota; kingdom Metazoa; phylum Arthropoda; class Insecta; order Coleoptera; family Chrysomelidae; genus Diabrotica; species Diabrotica balteata. The sequence continues at coordinate 88,860,329 of OU898283.1, forward strand.
GTGAGACAGGGTGATACAATATCACCGAAACTTTTCAATCAGGCTCTTGAACACTTGACACTTTTAAAAGATTAGAATGGGAAAAAAAGGTATAAAAATTTGTGGACAACGCTTGAACCATCTAATGTACGCTGATGACATCGTATTGATAACCGATAAAAAAGAAAAATTATTTGAAATGATGAAAGAACTGGATGTAGAAGCTGGAAAGATAGGCCTTAATATGAAATACAGCAAGACCAAAACTATAACAAATACAGAAGAAGACATCACAATGAGATTCGGACAAGATGAAATAGAACAAGTTAAGGATTATATATATCTTGGTCAAACTATAAAACTTAACAAAGAAAACCAAACAGCAGAGATCAAGAGACGAGTTAGACTGGCATGGGCGGCATTTGGCAAACTAAGCTACATTCTTAAAAACAAAAGATATCCACAGCATCTTAAGACCAAAGTATATAATCAATGCGTACTCCCTGTTCTTACTTATGGTTCCCAAACGTGGACATTTACAAAAGCAAACATGGACAAAATCATAAAAACCCAAAGAGCAATGGAAAGACAAATGTTGCACATAAGACTAATGGATAAGAAGAGAAATGAATGGATAAGAGAGAAAACAAAACTGAGGGATGTTAGACAAGAAGTTGCAAAATTGAAATGGAGATTTGCCGGACACAATATAAGACAAAAAGAAGACCGATGGAACAAAATTCTTATAAGTTGGAGACCGTGGGAATATAAACGAAGCAGAGGAAGGCCCCAAATGAAATGGGCAGATGATATCAAGAAGCACGTGGGCTCTAGATGGATGACTGTAGCGACAGACAGAGAAGAATGGAAAAGGATTATGGAGGCCTATGTCCAAAGATGAACCGAAGAAGGCTAATTAGATAGATAGAAAGCTATTAATCTAAATTAAAAATGTATTTATACATACAATTTATTAATATATATTATATTGTGATCAAATTGTGTAAGACGTCAAAACATAAACAAAATTTCTACTCTATAAAAGCGGCAACACTTAATACATTTTTACCATCCGCTGAACTGTCAATATTATTTGATATATTTCCGTACCAGTTGCGTACAATTATATATTTAATTAAAAATATATTATTTTTGTGGGATATTAGACTTCAAGAGTTATTTCATAAAATTTAGATTATTAATAATAATAAATGTTTTTGGTTATTTAATCAATATCATTCTAAAATTTCCAGTATAATGATGATTATATTTTTCTGATTATTACACCATGTTGACGCCTATGAAAGATCGAGCAGTTACGTATGGGTTTCGTATTATTAGCTGTGTTAGGAAAATTTTAACTATAAGGTTGATATTCTGGAAATTTTAAATACAAGTGACGTCACTTTGTATAAATCGTGACGTGCAAGTGTTTTACTTTGAAAAATGGTATATCTTCGTATCTACTGTAATGTAATGTTGAAGTACGAAAATACTGCTAACGTAGCTTCTGTACGTAAAAATATTGACTCTCTACGTTCTCTCTTCTTCAGAGAACATAAAACAGTTCAAATGAGTGAAAGTGGAACTGGTACCGGAGCAGACAAAATATATGTGCATAATTGGGCGCACTAAAATGAATTAAGCTTTTTTGCAGAAGTGCAGAGGCCAGCCAGAACAGGCACCAAACCTACAGCTCCATCCTCTGAATTCAGCCTAACGACCGTTGTGAAAACAAACTAGAACTGAAGTTAAACCGTTAGTTGGATAACAAGTCGGAGCGTGAGTGGAGACGAATATCCAACCAGTATGTGGGACCGCAAGTCGAAACGTGAATGCCCAGCTTTATATCCGAAATCTCCGAGATTGGTATCAAGAAACCACCACTAATTTATTTAGAGCCGCCGTAAACAAACTACTATATATTGCCAATATGATCGCCAACGTTCGATAATCAGACAGGGTACTGAAAGAAAAAGAAGAAGAAGTTGTTAGATACCTGTATCAACGAATGTCACGAAAAAGCTTTTTTATTTGCAAATTTCTCTAAGAGATTCTTAATAAAAACTAATTCTTTTTAGATAATTTTAATTAAATAGTCTCTGAAGTAATTATTAATTATTGAATTATTAAAATTCACATATCTGCGATAGATATGTGATAGTATCATTTGCTTTTATAGCGAAAGCGAACAATGTTGAATGCTGAAACTGTTTAAATTAAAAGGCTGCCGATAATGTGACCGTGTGGTTCATGGTTAATGTTTGACATGGGAAATTATTGTTTACAGATAGGTAAATACAAATTGCTTTTCGCTTAAATAAAATATTCAAATTGCCTTGACATTGAAGAATGATAAATTTGCGAAGGTGTGACCTAGAACAAAATCAAATGTCCTCATTTTATTTTTAAGTATCATAATTTTGACTGCGCTGAATATACTTTTGTCTTTAATAATATGTTTAGTTATTCTACCCCTCTGCTAACGTCCAATAGTCTTTTAATTTACCTCCCTTCTAAAGGACAGTGAGCTAATAGCTTGAACGAATTTTTACATTTTAACCCAATCTAGTTCCATCTAGCGTTTAAACACTGAAATACGATGCGGATAATTCCCCAAGCAACTACAATTGAATCCTGTGGTTCCCCTTTGTTTTAAAATGCATTCGTAATCTTAATGTTAAGAAATGTTATTAAGCTCTTGTTTTCGTAACGGGAGACATAGTGTCTGTTTTGATAAAGTGAAGTTGTTGTTACATGTTTAGTTTTTGAGTTTTTAAGCAGTGAGCACAAATTAGGAATGCTTAAGTGGAGTAGATGTGGTTAGATAGAATGGCTTCAACATATAATGTAGTCAGAGCAACTAGCAAATGGATAATGGTAACATTTTATGGACTGCTAAATGTGGCTGCAATTAATGCTTTTGTCATAACTAGGCACAATAATCCAGATGCAGCCTGTGGCAAAGACAGAAGAATTTTTACTTGACTTGGTTAAACGAAAATTGCAGAACAAGCTTTAACTGAGATGTTGCCTAGAGATGTGCGCCAGATTATCGCAAAATATGCGGGTATTATACTAATTGATCCAGAGCATCAAGATGCCCCATCAAACAAAAGATGATAGTGCAAAAATTGCATGCTAGTTTGACAGGTAATTATTTATAACCCTGTAGAATTCTGCATATTTTCCAAGCCTGGCATTGACCACCGCTCACATTTTTGTATAAGATGAAGTAATTGATTATTTTTAAATCAGAATAGGGATCGTATGCTAAAGAAAATGTTTACTAAACAAATAAAAAATGCTTTTCGTTTAAATAAAATGTTTAAATTGCCTTGACATCGAAGAATGAAAAATTTGCGAACTTTGTGATTCGCCAAAATCAAATATTGTCCTCGTTTTATTTGTTGATACTTTTACATCTACATGTTTAAAAATAATATACAAATAGTATAACCCACTAGTATCGTACGTATAATTTACATAATTAGTTTGTTCATGACCTAATTATATATACCTACAGTGAGGAGCAAAATTATGGAATTAATTAATTTTTTGAGAATAGGTGACTTCGAAGGCAAATTCCGAAACAAGACGAGTTTTATTTTTATATTATAATTTTTTGGCACATATTGATGTAGTTATGCATAAAAGAACCAACCCAAAAACTATGCAAATGGGCTACGACAGGTTTTAAAAATGTAGTAGGGCAATTTGAATTATGTAAGCGTTTATTTATGGATAAAACTAATTTATTGGTGTAAATATAAGATAATTTAATAACCATATTATACCATATAAATCAGGAAACATATTCCACTATAAAGGGGAAACGGAATCGACAACTGGAGGAATAGGTTTATTAGTACACAAAAAATTACAGAAAAATATACAGAGCATTGACTGCATTTCCCCAAGAGTTATGTATATAAATCTAAGACTAAATAAAAGATACAATCTGAAAATAATCTAGGTATACGCCCCTACCAGCGATTACGAAGATGAAATTGTCGAAGCCTTTTATGAGGAAATCGAAAGAGCAAAAAAGCAGGAACCGGCTCATTACAATATGATAATGGGAGATTTTAACGGGAAACTCGGAAGGAAAAAGGACGAACAAGAAGTGGCAATCGGAGATTTTGGAATCGGAGTAAGAAACGAAAGAGGCGAAATGCGTACCAACTTTCTACTGCAACATAAACAGTATGCAATGAACACCTTTTTTAAGAAGAAACACAATAGAAAATGGACGTGGGCTAGTCCAGACGGAAGAACTAAGAGCGAATATGATTATATAATAACAAACAAAAAGCAAATTATTCAAGATGTCACTGTACTTAATAAACTATCAGTAGGAAGCGACCACAGACCAGTAAGAGCTAGAGTAACGATAAATCTACAAAAAGAAAGAGCGAAGATGATAAACAGCTGCAAACGCATAATTTGGAATTCACCAAATCATTCAGAAGCATACATAAAAAATATAGCCGAAACTTTACAGAGTAATAATCCCAAACCTCTACTCACAACTCAAATTTTGCAAGAAAAATTACACCAAAAGTGAAAAGATTAGCAAAGATACAAAAGCTCTCATGGAAATACGACGAAACCTAAGCGAGAACGAAAAGGGAAACAAAGAAGAATATAAAAACTAAATAAAAGAATTTCAGCGGAAATTAGAAAATATGTAAGAAGATATAATATTAATATAATTACTCAAACAGTAGAAGAGAACAAAGGTTTAAAGATAATGAAAACAAAACTCACACAAAGTAAAAAAGAAATATACAAGCTAAGAGATAAATACGGAAAGGCAACAACAGATAAACAAAACATTCTGAAAATATCCAGAGAGTTTTAAAAAGACCTCTATACCAGCCAAAGACCACAAGACAATTTCTCGATACGAGTAAAGACTCTCATAAATCAGGGATCGGAAATACATTTACCCATTACTGTGTCAGAAGTAAGAGCAGCTTTAAAGGAAATGAAGAACCATCGATCGCCTGGTGATGATGGACTCGTTATCGAGGCAATAAAAGCAGGAGGTGAAATTTTATTAAAATCAGTAAGCAAACTGTTTAATAAATGCTTACATGCGGGTACGATTCCAAAAGACTGGACCAATGCAGTAATAGTCTTGTTACACAAAAAGGCGATATTACTAAATTAGAAAATTATAGACCCATCAGCGTCTTGACACATATGTACAAACTCTTTATGAAAATCTTAAAAAAGAGGCTAACACCTAAACTTGATTTCTATCAGCCCAAAGAACAGGCAGGCTTCATGGCAGGATATGGCACAAATGACCATTTGCACACCATAAAGATCTTAATAGAAAAGTGCATCGAGTACAATATACCACTGGTTCTTGCATTTGTCGATTACGAGAAGGCTTTTGATTCTGTAGAGTTTGAAACAATACTGGAAGCCCTAAATCAAAGCCGAATAGATTACAGGTACACAACACTAATCAAAAACATCTACGAGAACGCTACATCAAGTATACGACTACACGAAGACACAGAAAAAGTCAGCTTAGGTCGAGGAGTTAGACAAGGAGACAATATTTCACCAAAATTGTTCACGGCAGCTCTAGAGTCAATATTTAAAAGTACTCAATGGCAAGATATGGGCATCAATATATATGGAGAAAGATTAAATCACCTAAAATTTGCAGATGATGTTGTATTAATCGCAGATAACTTACATGATACAGTTTCTATGATCCATTCGCTTAAAAGTCTGTTTGAAAGAGCAGGATTAAAGAATAACTTTGAGAAAACTAAATTTATAACAAATCTCGTAATGAGTGGAAATATGACTATTGACAATATGTAATACCATACAACAAACAGACACAAATATCTGGAACACGAAATCAAAATAAGCAGAGACAATCAAACACATGAAATACAGAGACGAATAGGCCTAACATGGGCAGCATTTGACAAATTAAGCCATATTCTGAAAAGTTCAATTCCCATCTGTCTCAAGCAAAAGGTTTATAACCAATGTGTTTTGCCTGTACAAACTTATGGAGCAGAGACTTTAACACTCACGCAAAAATCTGCGAATAAACTCAGTTACACAACGAGCCATGGAACGTGCAATGCTGAACGTGAGCCTTCGGGACCACATAACAAACCAACAAATCAGGCAAAGATCAGGAGTTCAAGACGTCATCGAAAGAACCACGACGCTTAAGTGGAACTGGGCAGGGCACTTAGCCAGAACACAAGATGGACTGTGGACAAGACGTATTATGGAATGGAGGCCCAGAAACTATAAAAGAAGCCGAGGACGACCACCGATTAGATGGACCGATGATATAAAACGTGAAGCGGGAAACTGGCTACAAGCGGCTCAGTGTAGAGAACACTGGAAAGAACCGAGGGAGGCCTATGTCCAACAGTGGATGCGATTGGCTGATTGATAATGATGAATGACTATATTATAAAAAACGTTATTTTGTTTTAGTTATGTGGCTTGGTTCTTTTTTGCAGCCATTTTGATATTTATTAAATATGGACAAAAAATAACATTTTAAAAGACAAAATATTTTATTTATCAAATAAACTACATGTAGGTATTATCCGTCAAATTCAAAATCTAGTATCACTTGTTAGACTAGTATAAGGGTGATTAGCGTCTTCAGGAATAAGATGTAGTAAAGATAAGATGTCTTTAAGCTTTTTCGGTGATATTGGTTTGCCCGTAGGCCACAGTTGAGTTAGAGATTGCGAAAAGATATTTCTAGCATTATCTAAACAAGGTATTCCTTTTGATTTTTTGGTTTGTCTTTATAAAGTTTTATTTTTCTCAAATGAAGCCAATTCATTTTTTCTCCAGACGTATCTACTTTGCAGTTGTTGATAAACTTTTCTGTATCTTTGGTTCCAAAAAAATTTGTCTTTTGCATTTTCTTAACCTGTAAGGGATTTTTTACGGCAGTTTTGTATGATATTTATGTAATCGTCTTAACTGTAGATTTTTTGCTGTAACTTTAATGCCTTTTCTATGTCTGAAAAATCGCTGTCGTTTTTGAAAAAACTATGCACGAAAATCAGAAACCTTAATGAAATATCTTCTAATGTCAAATGGTTTTCCAATCCAGCCTTTAACATTACTACAATTGAATTTGTATGAATGGATACCAGTATTATAAACTCATATCTGTCTTTTATAGAAGACTATATGTGTGGGAATTTTTGGCAAGGGTAAAGGGTAATGTTTTTTCCATGTCAAACGTAAGGACTTCTAAACTATTATCTACTGTTGCCTGTTGCATGTCTTTGTTCATTTTGTTTCTTGCTTCTTCCTGATTAGTTAAATGTATTTTATGCTCCTGCAAAAACTTTTCTTTATCATCGTTACTCTTAGCACATTTTACAGCAGCATTTAGTTTGTCACATAGATTACAGGTGTCCTTTTTTAACGGCTTGCGTCGTAGATTAAAATTTGAATAAAAAATGTTTTTGTACTTTTGATAGCTGACTAGATTTTCCACTTCTTCTGAATACAAATAATGCATTTTATTAATAGTTATGTCACAGTATATTGCTTAAAAACAATCAGTAGGTTCACTCTGCCGCCAGTCCTTTTGTTCTTCATGTTCCATTTTTTTCACGCGCGTGAGTTCCCCGCGCAGATAAATTCCAGTTTTTGATACACTGCTCAATATAATTTTTAATACACTGCTCGAAAATAAATAGGAAAAGTGTAACTCGTGGCGACCTAAAATTTATTTAGATTTTCGGAATAATGAACACTTTCCTAAATTTTATCGTTTTCGGCAGTTATCAATAGTTTCCCAAATAATTATCCTTCACTTACTGTTTATCCTTCAAAATGTATTATGTTAAATCCATCAGTTTTGATTAATCGAATATTAAATTTTTTGTATTACTGGTAACACTGGTATCACAAAAAATACCAATTGCGAATCTGGACCACCATTTACAGTCGAAAAAATAAAATATGCCTGAAAAAGAAATAAAACAATTCTGAAATCTGAAATCATAAATGCAATTAATCATCTCAAAACAAATAAAAGCCCAGGTCCAGATGGAATATACCCAGAAACTTTCAAATTAATCAGCGAAGAAAATATCGAATTATTTGTCCTTTTATTCAATCGCATTTATGATACAGGTAAAATACCCCAAGATTGGCTGGAGTCAATATTCATCCCACTACCAAAAAAGCCAAACCCACAACACTGCAATGAGTTCCGTCTGATAAGCCTTATGAGTCATGCAGTAAAAGTCCTACTAAAAATCGTACATAATCGTATCTATAGAAAGTGCGAAACAATCATCGGAGACGATCAGTTTGGATTCAGAGCCGGCATGGGAACGAGAGAAGCCCTGTTCAGTTTACTAGTTCTCGCCCAAAAATGCTACGACCAACAGAAAGATATATTTATATGCTTTATAGACTTCGAAAAAGCATTTGATAGAGTAAGACACGACCTACTATTAGAACGTTTGCAAGAAGTCGGTTTAGATGGAAAAGACATCAAATTCTTAAAAAACTTGGACTGTACTGGAACCAAAAAGCCAAAGTTAGGATCGAAGGTTCCACAGGTCAATAGATTTAAGTACCTGGGATGTTGGATCGATAGCAGCCTAAATCTTGATCAAGAAATAAGATCGAGAATAGAACAGGCCAGAAAATCTTTCGAAAAAATAAAAAAACTGCTTTGTGATTCTCGAATAAAACTCGAAATTCGACTACGTTTATCGAAATGCTACGTCTGGTCGACTCTTCTATATGCAGTTGAAACGTGGACCCTTAAAACATCAACCGTAAATAAATTAGAGGCCTTTGAAATGTGGATCTACCAGAGAATACTCAAAACTTCATGGACATCGCATACCTCAAACGAAGAAGTGCTGCATAGAATAGGCAAGGAAAGAGAACTTTTTAACACAGTAAAAGTTAGAAAAACATCATATCTAGGTCACATACTGAGAAATAATAAGTACCAATATGCCCAACTTATAGTGAAAGGAAAAAATCGAGGGAAAGAGAGGCCTAGGAAGGAAAAGACTATCGTGGCTCAGAAACATCCGACAATGGACAGGGCTAAATTTTGAACAGATAATATGAACAGCTGAAGATATAGAAGACTTTAAAATTGTAGTAGCCAACCTCCATTGAGGAGAGGGCACTTTAAGAAGAAGAAAGAAGTGAGGAACAACTAACCACAACACAAAATATTTTTTTCGTGATGCTGTGGGAACACGGGAGGCCCTTTTTGCTGTACAGGTGCTATTTCAGAGATGCAGGGATGTGAATTGTGACATATATGTATGCTTTATATATTACCAGAAGGCATTTGACAGAGTAAAACATGACAAATTAATGACTCTAATGCAAGAAATTGGAATTGACAACAAAGATCTTAGAATTATCAGAAACATTTACTACAATCAAACGGCCAAAATCAAAATAGAATACCAGTTAACTGATAAAATTGCAATAGAACGTGGAGTACGACAGGGCTGTAGTTTGTCTCCATTGTTGTTCAATATTTATTCTGAATGGGTATTTAAGGAAGATTTAGACGGTTGTGCGAAAGGAATACTATAAACGGTGAATGGTTGAATAACATTAGATATGCAGATGACACTATAGTTTTTGCCGATAATCTGAATGACTTACATATATTAACAAATCGCATAACAGAAGTCAGCAACAGATACGGACTAGCTCTTAACATAAAGAAAACCAAATTTATGACAATTAGTAAAAAACCAATACTAAACGCTCAACTTACAATCAACCAACAGAATATCGAAAGAGTCGAGCAATATACATATCTAGGCACCAATTTAAATAGCCAATGGACCACTCAACAGAAATTAAACAGCGAATAATAAAAGCAAAAGCAGCAGTTAGAATAAGAACCATTTTCAACAATCGAGACATATCATTAAAAACAAAATGTCGTCTTTTGAACTGCTACATATTCACAGTTCTGCTCTACGGAATGGAAGCGTGGATACTGACTGTTGCATCTATGAATCGGCTCGAAGCTTTCGAAATGTGGTGTTATAGGCGCATCTTACGTATATCATGGGTTGACAGAGTTACTAATGTGGAGGTCCTGCGTAGAATGGGGAAATAATGTAAAATTCTCATGACCGTCAAAACTAAAATGTTGGAATATCTAGGAAATGTAATGAGAAATCAAGGACGTTACGGCTTTCTCCAGCTGATTCTCCAAGGGAAGGTAAATGGTAAGAGAGAACCGGGAAGAAGACGCATTTCCTGGCTTCAAAATTTACGAAAGTGGTATAACACCACTGAACTGTTCCGCGCTGCAGTAAACAAAGTAAAGATAGCCGTGATGATCGCCAACATCCGGAACGGGTAGGCACTTTAAGAAGAAGAAGTATTCATTAGAAAATCACGCTGTATTCACTATTACTGGTGAGAAATCTCATAAAATGAAGAGCTCATGAGAAAACTAATTTCTATAGATGAAAAAATAATACATTCGAATTGTAAATTATATTTTGAGGATTTGAATTTTACAATACCAGTTATAATAAAAATAGGATTATAAAAAACACAAGTAGCGAACTATGTATACAAGTTAGAATAGAATGTACTAATATATACTTTCACAATCACAACTTATTAATAACAAAATAATGAAATGAAGAAAATGTCATATAGCCTAAAGATCCCACTGTAGAATCACTATGTTCATAACGTAGTTAGTCAAACTCATATTTTTACGTACATTTAAAATTGATCTATCTATATAAAAGGCTAGGATCACAAGTCACACTGTTTGTTCAGTAAGGTAACTACGCCACCTAGGAAAGAAATCCGAACTACCAACATCTACCAAAATTAAATATAATTAAATAAAAGCTGTAAAAATGCTGTTAAGACAGAAAAAATACACATTTCGGCATTTTAGCGTGTGATACGTTAAATGAAAGGGCACTACAGACTATCTTCAATATTAATGAACGTATAGCGACATACGAGATATGATAGGGTACTATGAATAAAAATAGATTTACCATAAGACAAATTTAAATTTTTTGACTTAAAGAAGGCCTCAGGTCCAGTACAAAATAAACAACTGATTGAATCCTAATATGCGACATGGCAAATGAAAGGGGAGGACATAACGAATATATTCAGATAGAAAAAAATAACCAAGGCGACTACTAAAAGGGCACTACGCAGTATCTTCAATATTAATGAACGTATAACGACGTACGAGATATGATAGGGTGCTATGAATAAAAATAGATTTATCCTAAGACAAATTTTGATTTTTTTACTTAAAGAAGGCCTCAGGTTCAATACAAAATAAAAAAACTGATTGAATCTTAACATGCGACATGGCAAATGAAAGGGGAGGATATAATGAATATATTCAGATAGAAAAAATTAACAAGGCGACTACAAAAAGCGCACTACGCAGTATCTTCAACATTAATGAACGTATAGCGACATACAAGATATTGTTACGATAATAAATATTATGGCGTATAAAACTGTAAATATATTATGACTAATTCTGTTTTTGTTCTAGTCATTTCGACGCTTGTTTACCAGAAACCTCTAGACCCGAATTATGATGAGTCATTCACGACTCGAGGTTTCCATGCAGTTGAAAAACTAGTTTCAGCCGTCGACCGCCTTCGAGTTCCTTCACTGAAATACCAGTCTATTCGATGGGGTCCCGTTCTTCGGGAAGAAGGTCATCGATTCTTCGCCAGACCCTTCTAGATAACGGTATTTGGATATAAATAACAGGATTTTTATTGTGAACAGTCAGTTATTATCTGAAGATCGCGCGCCGCGTTTTTTTTAATTGTAACGCACGTATCATAATAAATTAATTGTAAGATAAATTATTATAAATAAACATTAAATTCATTAAGGTTGTGAGTGATATGAATATTGAACCTTAAGGAAAATAAATTAAGAACAATAAATTAGAATTAATAAAAACATTATAATATGATAGGGCACTATGATATATAAAATAGATTTCTTTTAAGATAAATTTTGATTTTGATTGATATGATTGAATGCTCGAATAAATGAACTTTGAAAAGTTAAGGCAAATACCGAGCACAAATTTAATAATAAAATCTTGCCCAAGTAGTTTCGCTTTCTACAGCATCATCAGGGGTATTTCGTCAAATTTGGGATATCCAGCAAGCGCAGAATGTAATAAACATGATATTGGACATACATTGTACATAACACTACATTAAAACAAGGACAAACCGTTTAAAAAAGCAGTTTTTTGCACCAATTTATAAATTTTATTAATTTTTTTATTAAAAAAATAAAATGTTATTCATACATTTGAATATCGAGGAATTACCGTCTTTTAAATTGTTGCAAAATTTCTCCCCCATTTGTCAAATAGTTTAAAAGTTATTTAATTTATTTATCCCTGAGGCTAATTATTTAAACTATTGAACTTGCCCTATGAATGATGGTAGACACATTTAGCAAATTTCATAGGATTCTTTAAGACTTAAACTATCTCAGAAGTTAAATGCGTATTGCGTTTTCACCGAAATTATTTACAAAATAAACGTTTGAAAAAGGGGTATGATTTTTACTTATAAACAATTGTAATAACTTCTATATTTTTCAAGCTACAGACTTGTACGTACAACCATTGGATAGCTGGTAAAAAAAAACTTTTAAAAAATTCTTCTATGACCAATAGGAACGAAGTTAGCTACTATTTAAAAAAAATCATATCTCCATTGTTTATAAACATTAAAAAGTAAAATTTGCACAAATTTTGAATGAAAATCTAAACTTTATATTGAAACTAATTTTTGCATGCATTTGATACATATTACATACCTCATCTTTGTTTCCTTTTTGTGCTAGCTGCACCATAGATCGACCTCTAGACACAGACATAATTATATCACTCGTTAACACTTAAAATGTTACTGAAAGATAACGGTTTATGTAAACACAACCGGAACCAACAATACAATAACTATGTATGAAATTTGCATAAAAGAATCAACCCGTTTGGTTCCTTTATGCAGAATTCTGTAACCGCGTTTTAGGGTATTCGTAAGGGTATTATTTCACAGACTTCGTGACTATGCACATAAATAGGTTGGTTCTGTTTTACGGTTTAAAGAATAATAATTTTTATAATCGAAAGCTTCATTATATCAAAACTGCCAAAATGTGAGTTGGTTCCTTTATGCAGAACTACATCCATATGTGATGTCTAATCGATAAATTTTTAAACAAGAGTGGGGATCGTGTGCTAGATTATAAGAAAGGTGATTCAATCAAATCAAATCAAATTCAATTTTATCTTATCAACGATAAAATAAAAAGATTAAAACGATTAATCTTTCAAGTCTAGATTCAACCTTTACTGAAGACGGTGACATAAATAAATTTTTAAACTAAAATATTTAGTAACCAGTTTTTGTTCAAAAGTATATCGTTAAGGCTGTTTTATCGGTACACTAAAACCTAGATAATGTGTTTTCTCTGTTATTTACCGACAAAATATCTCGAAATTTGGACACTTTATTCAAAATTATGTTGCCTTAAACTGATGGTTTTACTTTTTTAATTTTTTGAAAGTTCTTTTGAAATATCGGATTATACAGTGTAACGTTCTATTATAACCAAACTTTTTACGCACATCACTTGAAAGAGTTTTTTTTTCTGTAATCGTTGGTTTTTTTTTCACTTTTTTATGTTCAGTAATAATCGAGAAAAGCGTGTTCAAACTTCTAGCGAAATCTAATAATGAAACGTGTTACTCATCATTGGCATTTATTTTCACCGTTCTCGGCTGCGTGACGTCAAATCTCATGAACGTACGGTCAGATAGTTTGATTTGAAATCAATTTCAAGCTATAACTGCGAAATTGTTTATTTGTTTGTGACAACAAATAAATTTTTTTTTGATAATAATATTTTTATGTCATTTTAAATTTATTATAAATAAACACTATGATGTTTTTTGCAGTCACGTTTCACAAATTTATATTCAATACTATATTTAGCTAAGACATATAAATTAAAAATGTGATAATTACTTTTAAAACATCTACGATAATCAAACAAAAAAGTTATTCCCGACAAAAGTAATTTGAATGGAGAATAATGCATTTGTTGTCATTACACCACCCGCCGGCCGGCGTTACTGCGAAAATAGCTGTACCCGTCGTCGGCTGGCGTAAGCAGTGAGGAAAAGTAAGTGATACGCCCATTTCAAATCGCTGTGTGTTTTGACTGCTAAAACAGCCTTAATAATTGATTAGCACTATTAATTATCAGTGTCCTATAAAAACGAAAATAAAATAACAAGAGTAATCTTTCCTTAAAACACCGGCAAATAAATTCATAGGCGTCTTATAAACAATTTTCGTGATGTTTAAAAATTTAATTGTGATAAAGGATGAAGCAAACTATGTAGAATGGAAGTACAACATGTATAAGTTCATTAAATAGGCAGGCTGGTATGACGTAACTCGACCGGAAACTACCGAGAACTGCATACTATTAATAACAATCTGATTCTTGTTGCAAGTGCACCGGATATTCTCGACTGTGAAAACACCGAAGTATGAGAAAATGTTAAAAAGGAATGCGACGTTCTCGTTAGCAATATTTCGCGTCAAATTACGTCCCGTGGCATCATTCTATGAATGACAAGCTATGACACGTCGAAAAGGAAATGCACGTGTTTCCGGCGACCGTGTGAGAAATGTTAAAAGGAAATGCACATCCGGCGAGTCACTGGCTGTGAATGCATACATTCTCTCGCGTTATATTTTTGTTCCCAGCAATGGTAGAATGTATACGTTAAGTTTAATTATAACGAGGTACTACAGCAAATATTTGATTTCACGCAAAATCAAATAAAATTTTGCGTAAAATCAAATATTTGCTGTCTTTTTCATTTTATTTCGGATATACTCTGTGTGAGTACTAGAGGCACAATTCGCTAAGGATTTCTGCTTAGTTGTAAAAGACATGCCGTGGAATGCAAATTTTAGATTCCCCATGTCCCTTTTAACATCTTTTATCAACGTCTGTTTGCCTTGCAATTTTTAGAAGGCTCAGATTATAAGCAGAAATCTGAATTGTGTTTCTAAACTATTTTACGGATTTTCAAAAATAAAACTTTAACTTTGACACCCTTTATTTTGGTTATTATCAACATTCGTACTAAAGTAAGTTAGTTTAAATCGGCCTATTTTAATTTCAGCAATCTAAGATTAAGTTATGGCTATTCGTTACCAAACACCATGTATATTATATTAATATACATACATATATATATATATATATATATATATATATATATATTAATGTGATATGGAAAGTCTTATGTGCGCGAAGCAATTAATTAGCTAATTAATTAATTAATTAAACTTATTTAAATGATATGATTAAGATTCTATCACACTATTTAATGCTCTTATCTCAGGGTTATACTCGTGCTTCATTATCTATGCTTTACATGTGAGAGGTAAGTTCCAAAGAATACCGGAATAATAAAAAACATATATGATATAACATTATATATTGAAATAAAAATATATTGAAATAAAATTCACACTCAAATATCTTCAATAAACAATATCTCATATAATGATTATCAAACTTTTGTTCTACGTACGTGAACCTTCAAAATTAATGGTACATACAATATAAATTAAAATCTCAAATCACAATTGTTGTTCTAAATCTCCTAATCAAAATATTCCTATCTTTTCTAAAGCAATTGTAAAAATTTTGTTGTCAATAAAGAAAACTGATGAATAGCAAAACTATCTCTCTGATGATGAGTTGTCCAAATCCTTCTTCCTTGTAGCCTACTCTATCTATTCTTAGCAGTCCCCTAGGTAATCAACAATCTTACAACAAATTGTTGCGAGCCTATCGTCTTTAATGATCTCCTTCAAATGCACGTATCGTTCAAATGATGCTAGCCACTTCTCTCGATAAGCTGAATCTCTCGTTCGGGCCTGAACAGTGACTCTTGGAATATAAGTAGAAAAATATAACTTACAATATTTTACTGGATCAGCTTCTGTCAGATACACTAACTCCACGAAAAACTCACTAACATTCACTTCTACTGCTTGCTACCTCTCGGGAACCACCAGAGAACAATGACTGTTCGCCTTGCACACTTGGAAAACAACTGCCCAACTTTTTTCCCTCAAAAAACTAGCTAAAGTCTCATTCTTACAAACCATCCCACCTTTTTCAATCTCCTCCACTCAAAACTCGTCATACATATCCCCATCTCTTCATTTAGATAACAAAAAACAATTTTACCTACAATTATAAATTTCCTAAAAACTATTAATAAACTAATCGGTTTCTACAAATTCTTAAGAAGTAACAGAGAAATATATTTCTAAACATCTATTCTATTATCCTAATTACTGTACAAATCCATTTGGAAAACCCGCTCGCATTGTCTTGTTTCACTAATTTCACTCGAATATATTTTACAAAGAAAATAATTTATGCATATCTTAAATTTTGTTTGCTACAGGTAATCCAAAGATAATGGACTTTCACTTCTTCGTAATATCTTTATAGCTTATTAGTCGAATTATTTTAAACAAAACGTTTTCGGAATCCATATTCCATCATCAGTTTCTAAGAGTACATGAATGTAGCCACTAAATATATGGATAAAAACCCGTTAACAAATAATTAATTACATTTAGTTTACAAATTTTCTTATAATGGTTTAAGATGTTAAAGTTACCGTTGGATTAGGTAACATGGCGACATATTATATGTAGGTACATATAAACATACGGTAACGGTAACGGTAACTTTAACATCTTAAACCATTATAAGAAAATTTGTAAACTAAATGTAATTAATTATTTGTTAACGGATTTTTACCCATATATTTAGTGGCTACATTCATGTACTCTTAGACACTGATGATGGAATATGGATTCCGAAAACGTTTTGTCTTTTTAACTTAGCCCGTTTGGGTTCTAAATATATATCTTTTACAAAGAATTTTTAATAAATTTGAGACGCCATTGAAAGACTTACAATGGCAATGAACCGTCACTATTACTTCCAAGAATTTACTGCCTAGATTTCTGGATTCTGACTATACCACTATGCCGTAATGAGCGGCATTGCTGCGCGCCGTAACACCAACATTGCATTCTAACTGTGGCTTTTAGTATAGTATAAACCATCACTGGCATGCAACCGTCGATTGGCATAGCTACTGGCGCCAGCAAATCCATGCGTTATCGGTTATGGGTTTCATGTGTCTTTGTTGGCTTGGGCAGTCAATTGTGTAATTTATTACACAATGAGACGAGGTTAAAATACATTCTTATATTATGTCTTATATTTAAAATATGTTTCTATGTTTATAAGATTCTTGCCAATTAGCTTTAATATATTCGCATTTATCACGCTTAGCTAAACGATTAATTACATAACCCTACATTTTGAGCAAAAATATATACAATGGAATAAAATTATGTAAAACACGTAATATTTGTTACTAACAATTATTACATTCGATTGAACAATAATTCATATCAATAATCATATTGCATTTTATGATGCTGCAATTAAATTGATATGTACGTCCGTTCAATATATGTGGTACAAGTGATTTGAGTTGTGTAGCATTTTTATATTCTCTCTTATGTATTGAAATCACCCCGTATATGTTAAAACACCGAAAAATATTTTCAATCCTTTTGCATCATTGGAGTCGATGATAAACACATTTTAAAGTTTCTTTATATATCACAGATGCGTATTTCCTTGGTATTTTCTTTGATCGTTAAGCAGCTTAATATTGCGCGTTAAATAAATATTCCCGTTTATATGTTTTGTTTATACCGAGTTTCGCAAATGATTTTTGAAGAGAATTACATCACTCTCGTGGAGAGGCTTTCAAAGTGTAGCTACAGTGGTGGTTTGGTAGAATCTTTGAATAGAAAAGACGCAAGCGAGTGTCATCATTAAGAAGCGACAAATTTATTCTGAAAATGTGATTTATACTCAATGTAATGTGTCAGTTTTGAAAGAGTAATCACTTTTTTTATGTTTCTAAGTATCTAAGAGATTAATGGCGTTTAAAACAACTTTGAAGGATAACCACTATGTCCAGTTGTATTCCAGTTTTTAAGAAGCCGAGTGTTAAATTTTGCGTCCCAGTGAACAACTTCCAGCCTTATTTTGTTTGTTCTAAGCCGTTTCAGAATATTTCTGCAGTTTGGAGGTACATTTGTGATTGTCCACAGTGTAAGTCCAGTTCCTAACCCCAGAAATTTTAAAGAAATTTTAGTGAAATCCAGGTAACTTTTTTTGTTGAACTTTTAAAGGAAAAATTAGTATTTTCTAAGAATAATTATTTTCGTAAGAGTTTAAGGAATTGTAATAATTAAAATTGTAGATGTTAGGGTGTGGCCTAGCTGTCATATTAATTGTTCTCAGTTTTAAAATTTAATATTGACATCTAACAGATAGCTTTATTTTTTGACATTTGGTAAATACCTAATCATAACATATCTTGTTTTGCTTTGTTTTATTTTTAGAAAAAGGTTAACCTCTATGCATAGTTTCACTTAAAAAGATATTTTTTCATTTGTAATAATTTATTTTCGTTACAAATTGTCGCCCATCAACAATTATAAGTTTTGTAGTATCTCCAACCTCCAGAGTTTGTAAATGGATGGAACTATATTAGTAACTGTTTGTGGTGATACAACAATAAATGTGTAATTTTTTCCCTAAACCATTTTGTTTATTTCCTTTAGAAAAGTTTTTTGTGTTTATAGGAAGAGAGAGCCTTTTCTTATATCCACCAGGAAGATTCTTCAAAGAAGCAGCCATTTTAAATAGCTTGAGAACCTTCTTGTGTTTTGTTTGTCCAGGAGACTCATATAGGTACCCCTTTTGTTCAATTTTTGTAGTTGCCCCAATTCCAGCCCCCTTGCCATTAACTTGTCCACGACCCAGTTATCCAAATTAGCCCTGAGTAGCCGTTCGCAACAGTTTCCTTTTATTTTGCTTGCCCTATCTCCACTCCATAATACCCTATGTGGTAGGCAAAATAATCGTTACATTAATTTGAAGTTTCGGTACTAGTGTAGTAAGACGGAACGATGTCTGTGGAGATGAAATTTATATCAACGAATACTGCTTCACTTCCTGATGATTATACAAAAATTTTTATTCTTTGGAAAACGTTCTTTTCTACGGAACTTCCATTTAAAATGTCTTATTTTTAAAAGCCCCCGCTATTATCCGCCATTATTTACCATGAAACAGCAAGAAATGACAGGAACGCCAACTATTTCTTATGATCAAGAAGCTTATTCTAATTCTAACCAATGCAGTGTTGCCATAGTTATACAAAATATGTTTTCTTATGAAAAATAAAAGTTAGGTTAGATTTGGTTAGGTTTGGTTACGTTAGGTTAGGTTTAGTATCATTGATTTACATTTTAAATAATAAAATGCAAAGAAAAATATAAATCTCTTCAAAAAAAACATACTTTTAACCGTTGGTATAGAATACAGATCTAGAAATTTCATATAATCAATCTAATATGCTCATAGAACGTATATTTGTGCAATGCACCATGTCAAACGAATATACCCGAATTAAAATGAAATTTTCTTACGGTTGCGTTGCCGTGTAGACGATAAAAGACAATTTCATATGAAAAAAAAACAGGTGTGGCAGTCCAGTGGGACAGCCGGTAGAAGTTATCTGTTCAATCTGCACAATCATTACATATGTAATGCTATAAGTAAGAGAGAGCAAAAAGAGAAAAAGAATTAGGTATACCTATAGGTATATGGTGCATCGTTTGCTGTTTTTAAAAATTTCACCTGTAATAGGAGTATAGTAAATGAAGGATTGAATTAATATTTTAGTGAAAATATATATATTTTTATTTTATATGTGTATAAAAGGAGTTAAATGAAGTCTAAGTATGGTTTTTACGGCATGAAAAATTCAAATAATTTTCGGAAAAACTCTAAAAAGCTCTTTTCTTTTTCCCATACAAATAATTTCTAACTAAATGTAGAGTCAATTTGAATTTTATTACTATTCAATAAAGTTTATATTACAATCACTCTCTGTCTAAACAATGTAGGTGTGTTCCTAAGGAAGTCGAAGATGTATTTAGAAGAAGATAAATTCAATCAAATGTATATGTGTGCGCGTTCGTGTTGGTGCGTTGGAGGATCTAATGCGTTCACACAAAAGTGATAATATCGTGAACCCGACCAAATCGAAAAGTCAAAAAAGGTAAGAGCTATAGATTTGATTGACCTCGCAATATTCTTTCTTTTGTTTTGACAAAATAATGACAAACAGAATAAGTATATGGCAACACGACATAAACGTGACGTCATCTTATTCGATTACACAGGAAATATGGCAACACTGCCGAGAATGACGAAATTTTCTATCGCTACAATACCACTTAAATGTGCAAATATAATAAAGCAAACTTAAATCTCCTCTGCTACAATGTTGCTAGGCTAGATTTTAGGGTTGACAAGATTTCTAAACGTCGTACATTTAGGTAAGTTAAGCTTATATCGCACATACAAAATATAAATAAATAACATGCAACTGCACAAGATTTAAAAATTTAGCTACTTTCGGACGTTTTTCATATTTGGTCCCAGTGAAGATAGCCTCAAATGGGTTTGATAGAATGAAATATTGGTGTTTGACAGTGTTGAAATTTACATTACAAATAAAACATTCGCAATCAAAAGCAAAGCTATTTAAAAATTAATACTTAACAATTACCAAAAAAAGAAAAAGTATATAGTTTTAAAACAGTTTTTAAAAAATGTAAATACTAAATGTCAGTATAAATATTAAAGGTAAAAAGACATCTGTTGTAATCTGGCAACTGGTAGTTTAAAGGTTCAGACTCTATTGCCAAATCTATCCGCTAACCTATCAAAGGGCAATTGCCAAGAAAATGTTCTAATAATTAATTGCAATTAATGTCAAACGAAACAAATATTAATTCATTAATGTTTTATATAAGGTACAAAATTGCAGAATCCATAAAATAATATAATAAAAATGTACATTTTAAAAGCTTTATCTTTGTATTTGAAGCATATAACATATACGTTATAAAGACATGGCAACACTGCCAACGCAATATTTCGTTCTGTGACAGCTAATTTGAGCCTATCTTCACTGGGACCAAATGTTGCAAACGTTCGCTACTTCCTACTTATGTCAATTTGTATTTTTTTTGGAATAATCTACCTCATGCTTGGAATTATCTACCTCATGCATGTTCTTAAAAATTTGTAAAGCAACCTAAGAGGTTAAAAGAGGAAATATATTAAATTTTACATACTTCAACTCCAGTTGTCAACAATATTAACTCCTTCATTTTTTTATGTCCTACATCATCACAATTAAACACTAAAACTAGGTCCTTTTGTGATAAACAAAGTCTGCATTTAGCCGTGCTGATATCCATAATCGACTTTATTAACTAAAATATAATTTTTTGTAAACTCCCCAGCCAGTTCCTGAACCAATAAATATTGTACTCCGTATGTTGTTCGGTGTCCGTACGACCTTACAAAACAAAACAAACCAACAGATACAGCGCGGCAATATAGCTTCTCCTTCTCGCCTTCTCCACAAAAAAGCAAAGTAGGGATAAAGACTAATTTAAGTAAAATGCGCAATTGCGTAGAAAGCATGCACTCTCGAGGGATATCGAAGTCAACGATTTGTATTTTGATCGCGGTCACAGGTATAATAAATACCTGTTGTTACCCACTCAAAGGTTGAATTTCGACTGACAGGATTTTTAAAGCCGACCATTATAAAACTATGCTTTGGTAATAAACGTACGCAATAAAAATCTGCCCTAAATAAAATTTTATGATTGGAGTGGAGGATATATAAATAAACAGGATAAAAGCAAAGATAATTTTATTGAAATGTTATATTTAACTCGCCATATCTCGGTTCGGTTTAAATATTTCGATTTCTAATTTTAAAGCAATATACCTACTTTCGATATTTCTACAACAAAAGAGATGTATCGGAACTTTTAATTTTGATTATAAACAAAATGACGATTTGTTTTATATCTAATGAAGTTTTCCTGGAAAGTTTCACAATTCCAAATTTAATGAAATTAGTCATCCGAAATCACGACCCGTAAATGATGAAATGTAGCTGAAATCATGTGCCTCATGAATTCTAGGAAATTGTGAATTCGATTATTGGTGGCTATAATAGCAAAAAATGTTTTCTTGCTGGTCACTGACGTTGTAATAGTAGAATACTATATTTCTGCTTATAATAATAACAATAATAAAATATATCTATTTATAAAATAAGTTTTCATTCATATTAATAATGTATCGACTATAATACCCAAATATGTAAAATACTCAAATTATAGTTGAGCCGCTGAAAAGATGGAATGATCACGTGAATGGCACGCACTCTTAAATATTCCTTCCCCTATGTTATCTCTTTTCCCACGTTTACACTGCTCAACAAAAACGAACTAATACTCTCGCTATAATATATTTATACCGTCTTTTATAGGTTATTGATTTACATTAAATTTAAACATTTTATTGGCTTTTGCGTATATAAATATGTCAAAAGTAAACTTTAAATAAAATTAAGAGATAAATTCGTTTTATAAATTTGATGGAATGCGATTCGTTTGAATAGAATAGAATATCTTTATTCACAAGAATACAAAAAAATACAAATACAAATTAATATACGAACGCGTGAACTCTACAAACAATTTTTAACACTGCCAACAAAATTCATCAGCGAAAGTGAAACACAAATTAATAATGACCATAGATAAATAATATAATGACGGACGGTGTAAACAGTTTCTCAGAAGATCTAGTTTTGACCGACTGTCGATGCTTGCATTCAGCGATCATGCGACCTTGGATTCCATGTTTTAAGCGGCTAGGGTATAGTATATTCTTTTTATTTCAGAAGGATATTCAATGATTTCGAAGAGGTCATACATCGAGTCATGCATTGCATGAATCATATTGTTACAAATACAATACTCCCCGGAACTGATTCTACGTATTGTGTTTACGGCACTAAACAGAACGAAACACAATAACAAGATTCGAAGTTTATTTCTGAGAAAAAGTTAATTTTAAAAGTTTAATAGTAGAGGAGATATGAGAATTTTAGATCCAAGATGGCGGACAGTTTGATGACTAAGTATGTGGCGTTCAGGCCGTAGAAGAACCCTCTGGGGATGTAGGGGGTGATGTACAAGAAGTTTAAGTATAGAAGAAGTACACACTGTCGTAATAGGGTTGAAACTAGGGGTAAGAAGTAGAAAATACGTGTTTGTTGCAATAAATAATTTGCCGGCATAGTTGGCATGTAGATATTTAGTAACATAATACGATAAATGGGGAAATTAGGCAATGTAGATACGTCGTATACAGATTGATCGAAATAAATTCGGAACATACGAAATATTATGTATTTCGGCTCAATTCTGCTATAGGTGGTTGACCAACAAAAGCAAATATTTATATTATAAAAATCCAATACTTCAGCGGGCTGCTGGATTCTGAAATCATAAAAATTGAAAGCTACACATAAATCTACGATTTTATTATGCTGTCAAACCACTTATAGTCCAGGAAATGAAGCATTTCACCTCGCAATTTTTTCATCCTGCATAGATTGACTTGAAATTTTAACAAAAGGTAGGTGATAGCCAAGGATCAAAATCTATATCGAACCAACGTTTCGATTAAAAACGTGATTCTAAACAAAAAATGTTCTATACATTTTTTTGTAAAACTGATAATTTTCAAGTTATTCGCGATTGAAAGTAACAACTTTTAGACGAAAAAATCGAGGTTTTTAATCGATTTTTCGCGAATAACTCGAAAATGGTGTATTTTATCAAAAAAATTGTAGAAAACAAATTTGTAGCTTTTAAAAAGAACAATACAATTCATTTTTTAAAATGTTTTTGCGATATAACAGGAACCGAAATACGGCCTATCAATGTTCAGCGATTTTCTTCAAATGCCAAATTTGAAAGATTCAAAGTCCAATATCGGGAAAATGATGCATTTTTGAAAGAAAACTCACAGAACCTTTTTAAAAGAGCATAAATAGACCTATCATAAAAAAAGACTCTAGCTCAAAAATTGAGTGAATTATGATGAAAATAAGGTCAATACCTCATTTTTTTACGAAAAAATCGATGAAAACAACCCCCTAACCACCCCCATAATTAAAATCGATCTTTACCCTTCTGCAATTCTCTTTGTACATATATTGTTAATACGTCCAAGAAGTTTGACCCATTTAAAATGCTTAGTTTTAGAAAAAGTACAGCATAAAGCGAGAAACGATTTACAATTTCATATTTTTTACCCTTATTTTTTTAAATATCCCCGAAAATTCTGAATATATGAAAAAAATAAAAATGTACTAGATTGTAGCTTTTTTAATGACTAAAATTTTCCTTTATTTAGATTTGTTGTACAATGAATATTTGGCGAGATATAGCCATTTAAAGCATCGATTTTAAACTTTAAATTCACCCCATTTAAAAACCAAGGGTTCCAAAAAGATTTAACTCTACAAAACCGTTTTCGAAGAAACACTCTATCGTTAAAAGTGAAGGAAATACGTTAAAAAAAGCAATTAATTTTTTTTTCCGGAAAATTCTATTATTATAGTACAGTACATTTCGGAGCATAATAATCTACAAAACCGGTATATTAGGTAGTGGGGCGTTATACATTCGAAATTTTAAGAGTTCTAATTTTGAAATCCCATACAACAGAATAAAACATCTGCTCATATGTCTATGTCTTGGCAATGAAAATATCAGAGCAACAGATTGGGGATGGTATTTCAAAGATGGTTTGTTATTACCCGTACGCATAAACAAACAACCTGCACCCGATGAACTTTTGTTGTTGTTGTTATAAATGTAAATATTTTCAACTCTTTATGTACATGTATAAGAATATATGTGCCTTTTTACGTTGATAATTTTTTTTGTATTTAATTCTACTTTTTTCAATTTATATCTATTAAATTAGTTTATAAAAACTGCAATGTTATAAAGGGTGATATTCAAAAGTTGAAAAGTTGCAAAATTTTGGCAAAAACTTGTTTTCACCCATAGCACTCATAACAATTGATTTTTAAGGGTTGAAAATGTATGAAATTGTATTTTAAAGTATAAAAAATCAATATTTAACTAATCCAAACCAAATTTCACTCATCTTAGGATTTGTAATGTTATTTTACAATTTTTGAAAATTAGGGGTAGTTTTCACCACTAAGAACAATTAGGGTTCATGACATAAACTATAAAGCAGAGGGTGAGTTGAGCTAATTCCAAATTTTTATCCAAATCGTTCCAAGGCGAAATAATTTTTTTCGCATTATTACTTTTTTTACATTAATCTCTAACAAGGGTCGCTTTTTAAGGGTTGAAATACGATGGAACTTTATTCAAAAGCATGAAACTATTATTATTTAATTAATTCAAACCAAATTTTACCCATATTCAGGTTTAATATATTATTTTATAATTTTTGACAACTAGGGGTAGTTTTCACCCCTAACAACAATCAGGGTTCGTCGATATGACATAAACTATAAAGCAGTGGGTGAATTGAGCTTAAATCCAAATTTTTATCCAAATCGATCCAAAGCGAAATCATTTTTTAGAATTAGTAATTTTTTTACATTAATCTCTAACAAGGGTTGCTTTTTAAGGGTTGAAATATGATGGAACTCTATTCAAAAGTATAAAATAATCATTATTTACCTAATACAAACCAAATCTTAGCCATATTCAGGTTTAACATGTTATTTTATAATTTTTGACAATTAGGGGTAGTTTTCACCCCTAAAACCCTTCAGCGCACTTCGGTTCGATATAGATTTTGATCCTTGGGCTATCACCTACCTTTTGCTAAAATTTTTAACTTTTTTCGAACTTCATTTCCTGAACTATTATCGCTTCCTTTACGCAAACAACATTGTAACATTGTTGCGAGACAGATAGTTGAACAATATTTTATACAATGTCTAAACCCAGGTATGGATTTATTTTTGTCCAAGTTTTATATTGGTCCACTATTTCAAATGCAGTTCAAACAGACATATATTAAATTGTATGATCCGTTTTAAATTGGTTCAATCTGTATGATAATGCATATACACTTTTAGAATTCTAATAAAATGATTACGCAAGTAGAATTATAACGAATGTTTATTATTGCGATGTAGAAAATACGCTGACGCAATAATAATATGTCAAATTAAAGAAATAATATGCATGTCCCGTACATGCTACGGGTATGTAAATTATAACTTGTTATAATTTAAGTTAGTCACACAGATTTCAATTAAAGATGTCTCATTTACAAATTTAACTGAGAGCTAACGGCAACAATGCTAAATATCGGGAGTAAAATCTTACCGGGGTCGTTTTTATTGTGTATGCTTCGACAATGTAAATAAGTAAAATATACGAAATAATATCATAACATTTGCCCACGTAACAATATAAATTGTGCATACCGGTTCGTTTTTCGAACGTATAGTTGGACCAGTTCAGTTAAATATTTTAAAACATCGGTAAACTTATCAACATTTCGCTTGGCTATATATTTACGTCCTTGGAAAAAATAGTAATGAGATGATATATTTGATTCGTTTCACATTCTTATATGTCCAGAGGCGGGGTGTGTTCTGTTAGGTATGAATACGATATATTTATTATATTCCGTAGTTCCGTAGTATATTCGAGTTTATTTAACTCTTTTTCAAAACATACTAAAAATTAACATAACAAACATCATTAGAACAATGAAGTTGTTGTATCTTCAACAGGCTTCCCTTATGAGTATTGTGTTGTAAAATTATTGACATTATTAATTTGATTTTCTTTTTCTTTTTGTCTAAACTTATTACTACGGTTTCCATGTCTCTTCTATTTTTTATATTTATTTTAGGTTAGTTTGACAGAGGAAGTGTCTATGTTTATGAAAACATAGTTTCATAAACATCAAGTATCTTTGATATATTCCCTAGTAGTTACTCTTTTCCTCTTATTTTGGGCTTTTGGATAATAATAGATCACGCTTAGTGGAACTATGATGGGACGTCGGTCAATATAAAATCCAAGGAAGCGGTGGATAGACGAAGTAAGAACCGATGCTAAAGAGATAATGAGGGTGGATAACTGGAGGAGAATAGCCAAGGAAAGGGGTGCTTGGAGGAGGATGCTGGGAGAGAACAGGGCCTAACGTGGGTTGTAGCGCCCTAGGAGAGGAATTATATTATATGGAGAGTTATAGTATAACAAAGTAAACTGAATGATTTCTATATTAAAAATGTCATTAATAAAATAAATTTTATTGTGTGTAATAAATTATACATGAATATTATATTCATTTCATTTGCTTTTAACGGAACAAAATCAAATTTTCTTACGGAACATAAAATATACGTAATTACTATTTAAATGGGAATAAGCCACAATTAAAGGTTAAAGTACGTTTATTGACGTTTTAATATCCACTTCGGAAATCCTTCTCAAAATACAAACAGTAGTAAATTAAACAAATTTTGTTTCTTTATTAAGAAAGAAATATAATGTTTAATTTACTACTGTTTGTATTTTGAGAATGATTCCTGAAGTGGAAATTGAGACGTCAATAAAATTACTTTAACCTTAAATTGTGGCTTATTCTCATTTAAATAGTAATTACTTAAAAATGCAACAAGAAAATAGCTTCAGAACAATAATAAAACATATGAAATTATATAATTTACTTTTTAAATGATTGAAATTAAATTTTAAAAATTGTTTTGATGTTCATTGATCATTGCTTAATTACTAACCTTTCTTCTTATATGGCTTTTACTTTATCCGTCAAGACACATATAATAATTTAATAATTATATCGGTCTTAGATTTAATTTTTAGGTAATTACCTATGTATTTAAATAAATAATTAAAATTTTATTTTGGTACGCCACTGCAAAGTTGATAAGGGAAATATCCTTTCGTATCTTTAAATGCGATGTTGCTAAAAAATCGTCTTTAAGTAAAACTTTGAAGACATCTAAAGACAATGCAATATGTACTTTATTTCTTTTTTCCTACAGAACAATACAAAAATTGACTGACAGTAGTTAATATATTTTTGACATTGCATTAAACTATCAACAATGCCACTTCGTATAGAACCACTACGACATCCACTTTTTATCTTGGATATTATTCTAACACTCTCCCTCAACATGAAAAGTAGATAAGCTAAATAATAGACCTTAACAAAATAAACATGATTTTAAATTCAAATTCTGACAGATTAACTGCAATTTCTTTGAATTTAATGACTTGGTCAACATATCAGCCACCATTTCATTCGTCGGCATATATTTTAATTGAATATCATTGTTAGCTACTTTTTCACGAATAAAATGATACTTGACATGAATATGTTTCGTTCTCTTATGGTATACTTGATTTTACTATAACTTTATGGCACTTTGATTACCTATCATTAAATATAACCATCGGGAAACCTTCAAACAAAAATTTACAATTCACATTGTTTTCAAATATTTCTTTACATAAATATGTTAAGTATAACGATTCTTTTGCTGCCTCAGTTATGCCAATATATTTAGCTTCAGTTGAACTTAAAGCCAAAGTTCTTTGCTTTTGACATTCCCGTGAGATAGGACCACCAGCCAACGAAAAAATAAATCCATAAAATGACTTTCTATCTGAAGTGTTATTGTAATTAATTCCTACAGTTCTTGTACCTTTTAGGGCGAGCGCCCACCAAAGTGGTGTGGCACGTGGCAAGTAGCAAGTAGCGTGCGTCTAGCATGTTACATAAAATGTAACCAATGCAAACGAATGACTAGATCGAATGACGTCACTGTCATTTTGGTGTGCGTTGAATCATTCGTTTTCATTGGTTACATTTTAAGTAACATGCTAGATGCGTGCTTCTTGCTACGAGCCACGCCACTTTGGTGGGCGCTCTCACTTAGGTATCTCAAAACACGTTTGGCTGCTAACCAATGTTCTTTTGTATGAATCTTATTAAATTGGCTAAGATAAGTGACAGAGAAAGCTATGTCAGGCCTTGAACAAACCGCTAAATATATCATCGAACCAATTAATTCTTGATAAGGACATTCATACAAAGTTCCTTCATAAGAAAGCCTAACATTCGGTTCTAAAGGAGTATTTACAATGCTACAATTAGTCATTTCAAATCGTTCAAGTATTTTATCCATATACTGTTCTTGACTTAATTTCAATAAAAACTCTGACCTACTTCTCTCTATCTTCATACCCAAACAATGTGTAATTGGACCCAAATCCTTAATATGAAAGTTTTTATCTAATTCATTTTTCAAAACTTTAACCTCATCATGATTATTGTAAAAAACAAAAAAATCATCTACATAGAGTGCTACAATAAGGTTTGAATTCTCAATATTTTTGACAAAAATATATGGTTCAATTTCACATTGTTTAAAATTCAAATTTAACAAAATTTGGTATGCCCTCTTATACCACAATCTCGAAGACTGTTTGAGACCATATATAGCTCTCCTGAGCAGACAGACTTTATTTTCCAAGTCTGGTTCATCAAAACCTTCAGGTTGAGCCACCATATATATGGTTTCATCAATCTCACCATTCAGGAATGCAGTTTCCACATCTAAATGAACTGTATTTAGATTTAATTTAGCAGCCATCGCTAACAAAAGCCTAAAATTACTAAAACGAATGAGTGGAGAATACGTTTCTGAATAGTCAACCCCATATTTCTGTGTAAAACCATTTGCCACCAATCTTGCCTTGCACCTTACTATTTCACCCTTTTCATTTTTCTTTATTTTAAACACCCATTTATTCTGAACAATATTTGTATTTGCAGTTTTATCAACCAATTCCCAAGTATTATTCATTCTGAGAGATGTCAATTCATTTTGAATGGCTAATTTCCATTCATGGCTGTGACTACTTGACAGTGCCTCAGAAAGACTTGTAGGCTCAAATTCATTTGACATAGTAAACATGGCAAGATCAGGTACATTTTCCAGATCTTTATCTAACAAACAATCATTATACAATTTTGGTTTATTTCTAACACGTGTAGGGTACCGCTTAGATTCTTGAACACTATTACTATTTCTTTATTCTCTATTCACTTCTTGATTTTCACTCGCACTTTCTTCTACACTTTTTATATTCTCAGATTCCACAATTTCACCAACACCACTTTTCACTTCTTCGGATTTTTTATTTACACTAAAACATTCCGACTGATGTTGGTTCACTGATTGGGCTTTACCTTCAACAATTCGCAAGTTGCATATAACCTCAGGTTTAAATCGTACGTCGTGGCTCGGTACGATTTGTCTTTCAGATGGAATCCATATCCTAAAACCATCCCTGTCATTCACATAACCAACTAAATAACCATGTATCGTTTTGTCATCAAATTTACTGTGAAGATTCTTGTTAACGTGAACATAACATTCAGTGCCAAATATTCTTAAATGTTTTAAACTTCCAATTGGCTTTCCATACCACAGTTCATAGGGATGACTTTCCTGTGCGATTCAGAATGTACACGGCAGTATTGCATGCTTCTGCCCACAATCGTTTGGACAACTTACATGTGTTTAGCATGGAACGTGCACACTCTACAATGGTGCGGTTTTCCCTTTCAGCAACACCATTCTGCTGAGGTGTATAGGGTGGAGTGATACAATCCTCTATACCTCTCTTCGCAAGAAGTTCAGATACCTTTCTATTGTCAAATTCTCTCCCTCCATCGCATCTCAGTTGCTTTACTACATGGCCATTTGTACTAGCTTCATTTAAAAATTGTTCTAAGAAAGTACATACCTCACTTTCGTGTTTCATAAAGAAAACTTTCCGAAACTTACTAAAGTCATCTTTAAAACATACGTAATAACGTGCTTTTCTCAGTGATTCTATAGACATGGGACCATTCACATCTGCATGGATCTGCTCACCAGTTACTTGTGGTCTATCGATTCTAGATTTGAATGGCAATCTATGCATTTTTCCAATTGCACATCTATCGCAAAAGTTTTCTTTGCACCCATCAATGTCTATATTCATTTTCTTCAATACCTTCTTTACATTTTGCTTATGCTGATGACCAAATCTTTCATGGTACACTTGCAGCATATCTGTTGACTCTGCTAAGTTGACTTGAACGAGATTTGTCGGTTTCATAACATGTACATCAAGTGCATACAGGCCACTACAGAAGTTCCCAGTCATTACAGATTCACAAGTGTTTTTATCATATATATTTACACCTTTTTCATCAAGTACTGTAATAAAACCTCTTTGTGCAGCAGCTTTCACAGAAAATAAACGAGCACTTCCTTCAGGAACATAAAAAGCATTCTTCAAGTCAGCACCTGTCCATTTATTATTCACATGCGTTTGAATTTTCACTGTTCCTTGTCCATGGGCTAACATACATACATCCTTCTTACCAAGTGATATACTTTCTGGTTCAGCAAATTCTGTATAAGATGAGAAATATTGCTTATCTGTAGTGATATGATTTGTGGCTCCACTGTCACAATACCATTTTCCAGCTTCAATACAAATGTTAGATGAGGCACTTAAAACAACAGACAAAAAAGCAGTATCATTACTTTTATTTTTACTAAAGACACTGAAGTGTACTTACATTAAAATCTGGTCAGTAAGACCAATTATCAATTTGTTTCTAACTTAAATTACTAATGAAAACTTAAAATTAGGTGTCTACTCACTAGTATCTTTCCTATTATTTCTAATAACTAGTATTAAATTTAGCATGCATACTCACACAACACTTTGCTCTGCTTTTCACTTACTCACTATACCAGTTCAAAAGGCTTTGTTCTTTTGAGCCTTCTCTCTAGGTTCGTATTGTCTAGGAACTGGATAGCCTCGACGCTTACATCGTTATTCTTTAGCACTTTATTCTGGAATACCTGGATTACTTTGATGTTACTAGGCTTGGCACAGCCCCAGAGTTGGCAACCATAGGTCCATACTGGCCTCAGTATTTGTTTATAGATTAGGAGTTTATTATTTATGGATAGAGAAGAATACCTTCCCATCAACCAACACATTTTCTTGTAGCGGATGCCTAGTTCTTCTCTTTTCTTCTTCACGTGAGCTTTCCAGCGAAGTTTCGCATCAAGAGTGATCCCCAAGTACTTTGCTGATGTTGCAATAGGCACTTGGACATCATTTATTCTAATTGGAATATTATTAATTCTCTTATTGGTAAAAATTATATGGACTGATTTATTCTCATTCAGCTTAATTTTCCATTTTTTGGTCCATTCATGAATTTTATTTATTGAATTTTGTAGTTTTTCTGTAGCTTCTTCGACAGTGTCACTTACTGCTAAGACAGCAGTGTCATCTGCAAAGGTAGCTATGGTGTCGTCCTCTAGTTCAGGTATATCATACGTGTATATTAGGTATAGGACTGGACCCAATACACTCCCTTGTGGAACACCTGCTTCAATATCCTTGAGATCAGTGTATGCATCTTCTTGTTTAACTCTAAAATGTCTGTTTGCTAGATATGATTGTAATATATTTAAATATTGTTTAGTCATGAATGATTTAAGTTTATGTATCAAACCGTTATGCCAGACTTTATCAAACGCCTGTGCCACATCTAGGAAGGTTGCAGAATACACTTTTCTTTTCTCTAATGATCTTTCAATTATAGCAGTTATTCTATGCACCTGGTCAATTGTCGAATGCTTATTTCTAAATCCAAATTGATGATCTGGAATTATTTTCTTTTCTTCGATTATTGGTAGGATTCTTCGCAGGAGTTTTTCAAACACCTTGGACATCACATGTAGGAGTGATATTGGTCTATATGATGTCACCTCAGTGGGGGGTTTGCCAGGCTTTGGTATCATGATCACCTCAGCTATCTTCCATAAATCTGGAGCATATTGTAGTCTAAAGGCAGCATTTATTAAATTTTTTAATTTTACGATAGCTTTTCTTGGTAGATTTTTTAGCAGTCTTCCGGTAATGAGGTCATAACCTGGTGCTTTATTTGGGTCGATTTGTTCTTTAATTAACTCAGCTACTTCTTTTGGGGAAGTTGGCTTGATATTACTTGACATTACTTTTATTCTTACCTAAATAGCCTAATTTCGCCAAATGGCCTAATTTCTTGCATTTATGACATGGATATTTTTCTTTTGCACGATGTACACTTTTCTTTGACTTCATAATTTGGTTCTGATTGTATTTTCCTGTTGGGCTATTGCGTGCAACAAACGCAAAAGATTCTACAGTACGTTGGACATGTAATTCAATGGTACACAATTTCTCAATCAGCAAATTCAAAGTTTGATTCTTTGATGGTATCGTGTCCCACAAATCTTTGAAATTATCAAAGTCCTTACCTAAAGTTAATAAGATCCGACCATTTAACATTCTTTCGGATAAAACATTTTCATCATGTTTCTGCAGTTCATCATTCAAATCTACAAACAGTTTCTGCAACTTCGCAACATCTTCTTTTTCATCACGTTGGACTCTAAAAAAGGCTTCAATTAACATGTTTAACCGTTGCGTACTGCTACGTTCAAATCTCGCACGCAATTTGTCCCATATTTCACTGGCGTGAGTACACGTCAACACGAGCTCGGCAACAGTTTTTCCTAGCGTATCTGCTAACAAACTTGCCGCTTTAGCATCGTCTTTTAACCATTGCTGATGCTTCTGTATTTCCACTGAAATGGAATCTTCACTAACCTCAGGACATTTACACATACCGTTTACAATGTCTTCAAGTGCATAAGAACGTAATAACATCGAAACGTGCCATTTCCACTTTGCCCAGTCTTCAGGACCCTCGAGTTTGTCAACTTGAATTTTATAATCGTTATTGCTGGTCGCCATATTTTATTCACCGACAATAACAACAAACAAAACTGAATGAAGTACCAACCTAACTTGTTCACAGTTCACACGTGGACTGGGCCCATAACCTGTTATAATTTAAGTTAGGTGAAGTTTGAAGACATCCAAAGACAAGGCAATATGTACTTTATTTCTTTTTGCCCACAGAACAATACAAAAATTGACTGATAGTAGTTAATATATTTTTGACATTACATTAAACTATCAACAATGTCACTTCGTATAGAACCACTACAACATCCACTTTTTATGTTGGATATTCTAACATAACTAATAAAATAATTGCGCAAGTAGAATTATAACGAATGTTTTTTATTGTGATGTGAATAATACCGCGAATTACAGAAATAATACACATGTCACGTACGTGCTACGTGCGTGTAAATTATAATAGCCGATTACAGGCCGACAGGGATGTCGTGAAATGGGCGGAGCTTGAATACCCGAACATTTACGCGTGAATTCACGTTGAATAATCACTGGCTAGATCTTAAAATGTTTGCAATGTTGTCAAGATGTGGATGATCACAGTAATATTTGGAATTTTTAGTATCGTACTACCTAACAAAATGATATTGTTCGGAAGTTATTTGCTTGTAGTAGAATATGCAATTTACTATTTTATTTGGCAGTAAGCCACAATTTAAGTTTGAAATTAAATTTATTTGACGACTTCCATTGTTTTTGTTGCTTGGTAAAAAAATTCTTCTAATAATTTAACTTATCTGACTCATTCATATTAAAAATTCAGCCATATATTATATCAACATTTTAAAGTATATGACTTTATTGATATTGCCAATATTTATGATAGGAAATTATTGATATTGCCAATATATATGATAGAAACAGTAAATTGCGAAAGAAAGGATAAAGGAATGATTTTTTGGTTAGGTACAAATAACGTGTAGATCCATAAATAATGATTTGATTCAAATTTATTTATTTAGGTATTTACCAAACAGTAGTAATTATGATGTCATTACAATACAGTTAAGATACTTTCACTTTAAAAGATCCTACTTGGAAAACTTAATTACTTGTAAGTATTTAACCATTCAAAGTAAATATTTATATAGGGCGATAATTATATGATTCATTCATTATATTAACAGTAAGTCATTACAATTCAATTAAAAGACTTTCACTTTAAAAGATTGTACTTGGAAAACTTCATTATTGGTAAGTATTTAACGGATTAAAATAAATGTGTATTTGAATAAGACAATAATTATATGATTCAAACTTATGTATTAACAGTAATACATTCGAAAAAATAATTTTTTTAATTAAAAAGTATAACATTATTTAAAATATTACTGAAAATTGTGAAACAATAATAGCATTAAAACAGATTTTTTTACTCATGTGGGTTAAAGATCCTCGGTATCCGATTCTTCATCATCGGATAAATCCCATTCCGAATCACTGTCTCTTAAAGTGATGACAAACTTTTCCATATTATTTTCAATGGTTGCCTGTTGAAGCAAAAATTCTTGTTCGCATTTTTTTGCATGATTCTCTCAGTAGGAGGGAAAGTTGCAAAAAATTGTTCGCATAACTCCTTTACATTATTTATATTAAATGAAACATTTTTGGATGCTACATGTGACTTTAAACTGGCCCAGACCAGCTCAATTGGATTAAGATCTGGATGATATGGAGGTAATCTTAAAACGCTGTGTCCATGTTTTATTGCAATCTCGTCTATTGCATAACGGACATATGCTGGTTTATGCAGTTTAACTAAATCGTATAGTTCCGCCTTTAGCATACAATTGTTTATTGAAATATTTCTGGCCTCTAACCATTTCTTTATCAATTCCTTTGTTGATGCTGATGTTGGTGCCTTGTCAATTTGTTTGTTGTGATAAGGTGCATTATCTATCACTACAACACTTCGTGGAGGAATATTGGGTATTAGTTTGTTTTCGAACCACTTACAATAATTTTCAAATGCCATATCGTCGTGATAGTCGCCTGTTTTAGTACCAGATTTGAAAATTAAGACAGCTCCTTGAACAAAACCACACTCACCACCAGCATGCACAATAATCAAACGATTCCTTTTTAATGTGGGTTGCTTAACACCTTCATTCGAATCATCACTCCAACTTTTGCGTGTGGTATGTGTTGAGTGAATGTACGTTTCATCCATATACACTATAGGACGACCCTCTTCTCGGTACCGATTAACAGTCTTAAATAGTGTATACGAAGCTTTTGGATTTCATGCCTTTCCATTAGAAGTCTTCGGTTTGTTTTTGTTTTTCTCCAACGGAAGCCAATGTCTCTTATAATTAGTCTTAAAGATTCTCGACTACCTTGATAGCCTACAGCATCTTTGAATTTGGAAAGAATATTTTTTAGCTGAGGTACTTCTGCATCGCTTATATGCATATTATGAATAATACGCCTCAACACCCCTTTGTCGACGTCGTCAATAGTTTGCATTTTTTTCCTTTATATGTTTTCTTGGAGAGGAAAACGAGGAGCATTGTCCTAAAATTAGATAAAGAAGTTGCTATGAATATCAGATAAAATATAGGGATAAAATATAAAATTAAGGGTAAAAGACCCATTGGAAGGCGAAGAATTTCCTGGCTAAGAAACCTAAGAGAGTGGTATAGTTGCAGCTCAATAGATCTTTTCAGAGCAACCTCCAATAAGGTACGGATAGCTGTGATAATAGCTAACCTCTGATAGGAGAAGGAACTACAAGAAGAAGATAGTTCAAACCAATCCCTTCTTTTAGTGTGTCATAATTTATCGAATTCTGAATCAGCATTTGTCAGATTTGACTAAATGTAAAATTAATGATGAACTGAAAGAAGGGTTTGGCTTGAACTATGCATGTATTTTTTACTACTTTCTATACCTTGTTACATACCTTCTTCAATTTTCGTTTGTTCAACTGAGATTCTATAAATTGTACTTGCGGAAACACCTGTCGCTGCTGCCACACGCTCTTTTATGCGGTGATAAGGTATTGTGACACCTTCTTCAGCTTCCTTTTTCATAAAGGCTAACACATTAGCAATTATTTAAGCTCTTAAACTCCATGCTGTAATTAAATAACACTAATTTATATATACCTACCTCCTTTTTATATTAAAAAGTACTATAGAGAAAAAATTAAACGAAAAACTAGAACAATAAAAGAAACAGAAGGTAATAATGATGTAAACAATCTATGGAACAAATATAAGAAT
The DNA here is from genome assembly GCA_918026665.1 of Diabrotica balteata. Taxonomy (NCBI): domain Eukaryota; kingdom Metazoa; phylum Arthropoda; class Insecta; order Coleoptera; family Chrysomelidae; genus Diabrotica; species Diabrotica balteata. The sequence goes on from OU898283.1 coordinate 88,897,614, forward strand.
ATACTACTGGAGGCAGTAAGGAAGTATGTGGAACAAGAACAAAAAGACTCAACCAATAGAAACAAACAGCGCGGTGGTCCGAAAAAATTACCAGCAAGTGAAAGTGAAGCAATATCTGAAAGATAAAAGAAACTACGTATCCTCAAAATTTCCTGGACGACCCACACCACCAACGTAGAGGTATTGCGCCGAATGGGATTCGGAAATCTATTTTATAATTAAGAAACAGAAACTTGAATACCTCGGTCATCTTATGAGACATGATAAATATCGTATACTGCAACTGATAATACAGGGTAACATAGAGAGCAAACGGGACCCGGAAGAAGACATTCATGGCTTCAAAACTTACGACAATGGTTTGGACTAACATCGATCGAGTTAGAATCGCCGCAAATAAAATTAAAATTGCTATGATGATAGCCAACGTCCGCAGCGGACAGGGTACATGAAGAAGAAAAGAAACGAGAACTACAATGAATATAAAAATGAAAGAAAAAATACAAAAATATGAGTAACAGCAGCAAAGAATTGGGAAAAATTCGGAGACAAAATGGAAGAAGACAGCAAAAGTAAACAGTAAACAAAACAGTTAACAATAGCCATTATACAGAACAATATATATATATATATATATATATATATATATATATATATATATATATATAGCACTAAAAATACAATTTTAGAATTAATATCCGAAACAAAACAAACCGCAAAAAGATCGAAACAAAACACTTTGAAGAACTATTAACATATATAAACCAAGACGACATTAAGGAAGAAGACAATAATATATTGGAAGATAACACAGAAAATTCACTACAAGAAAAACTAGAAGACGCAATAAAGACGTTGAAGTATGGACAAGCTCCTGGAGAATAACAACAGAAATTATAAAAAAAAACATGGAAAAAAATGGAAAACAAGTATTACTAAAAAGAATGAATAACACGGAAAAATGAAAATATCCCGGAAGATTGGAAAGTGTCACCAATAATACCCATATACCAAAAAGAAGATAGGAGAGAATGTAATAGCTACCGAGGATTGACGTTGATATGTACATGTATGAAACTCTTCGAAAAAATAATAAACAAACTATTAAGAATAATGTTAGAACACACACAGACGAAGGACAAAGTGGATTTAGAAGTTGTAGAAATATACAGGATCATATATATTTAATTTAAAACAGATAACTCAAAAAGCGACAAAAGAGAAAAAGCCTTCAATAACGTACCAAGACATAAACTACGGAAAATACCAAAAGAAAAAGGAATGAACAACAAGCTACTAAGAATATACAATGAGAACAACAATGTCGTAATTAGTAATAATTCAATATCACATACGTTTACAATACATCGAGGTTAAGACAGGGAGGAGCACTTAGCCCAACAGTATTTAGAATATATAAGGACAAAATTATTAAGGATAAAAGAAATGATTAAGAAAATTATGCACAAAAAGGAATAAAAAAACTCTAAAAGGAGAAATGAATAGCAGAGTAGAGAAAACGCTACAATTGTATCTCACAATGTACAATTTATATGCAGCAAAAAAAATATATTTGATTTTTATTATACATATTAGTAAATAAAATAAAATAAAAAATTATCTTCTTACCTTTAAAATTTTTAATTTTAGCAGAGTTCTGAAAAGAACTTTTGTATAGAACAAGTACAACTAAAATAAAAAGAAACAATTCAACACTGTAAAAATATCGAACAGCTACCCGTAGAACGTCCAGCGCACGAATGCCTTTGCTTGAAGTGGCTCAACCCCTACTTTCAAATTTATATATGCGCGGTGACAACTTTATTTCACGAGAACCTGTCTACCAACTTACTATTTAAAGAGAAATCGAGGACAGCTACAGAGAGAGTGTCAGTAGACGGTGAGACTCGCTACTGTACAGTCACGTATAGATTCACAGTCTAAACCACCTACTTACTTGTACGCTTAGGTCCTAGAGACTGACGGCAAACAGCTAACCCAACCAAAACCAGTCGGCGGTAAACTGAACGGTTTACGTTGACTGAGAATTTTTCGTGTAAGATAAATCAGGATATCACTGATTTAGTCTTTTTTAAGACTAATTACAGTGATAAATCAGAATTCGCTAACAAAATTTCTAGAATAATTTCAGGAACCAATCCAATAAGGAAGGAATTCCCACTTCATAGAAGTCTCCATAAAATCAGGACAAATCGGCCCACCTCAAGGAGAGGTGGACCCGCCCAGGATAAGAAGTTACAAAATAACTCCACGGAAGAAATAGAGAAAATTCAGGAAAAAACAAGCGAGATGGCTGAAAACACAATAGAAATCATGGAAGAAGAGGTCTTTCAACCAGTGAAAAGAAATAGGAGAAACTCAAAGGAAGAAATAAGACACCAGGCAACAACAAGTTCCGGAACAGGATCCGGAATCGCTACCTATAACAGGTACCAAGTACTCGAGAAAATTACCACAGAAGAGAAAAATACCCAGGAAAAGAAGGAGAGAATTCCACCATTAGTAATAGCAGGACAGATAAGAAGTTACTCCAATTTCATAAAAGAAATAAGAGACCTGCTAGGCCACAACAATTTTCAAATTGCCCCCGCAGGAAAGGCGGGAACAAGAATCTTCACAAAGACGTCCGACGACTACGAGAAACTAAAGCAGGACTTAGTGCAAACTAATACTGCGTTTCATACATATACACGCAAATCGGAAGTTACTAAAAAACTAGTCATGAAGGCGGCTCCAGGAATGGATCTCGACGAAGTGGAGGCTGAACTGAGGGAACAAGGGATCGTTGCCAAAGTAACAGAGATGAAGACTCACAAGGAAGGTAAGACAAGTAAATCCTATCTCTTACAGGTCGACAAGCAACAAGATCTTAAGGAGGTGAAGAAGATCAACGGACTTCAAAATATACGCGTCAGATGGGACGCATACTCCAAACCGACAAGGGCCACGCAGTGTTACAACTGCCAAAACTTTGGACACTCGGCCAGAAACTGTTTTAGATCGCCAAGATGCATGAAATGCGCAGCGAACCACCCAACAAGAAGTTGCCAACTACCAAAAGACAAGAACAACAAAGTAAAATGCTGCAATTGTGGAGGAGACCACACGTCGAACTACCCAATGTGCTCAACACACATTGAGTATTTGGACCAACAAGCGGCCAGAAGAAATAGAAACACACCTCAACAAAAAGTAGCGCCTCCACCGCACCCATCAACGTTCAGGACTACAGTCAGCGGCGTATCTTACGCACAAACAACAAAAGGAGCACCCAGACCAACAGCGGCAGAAGGTATCAAAAACACTTGGGCGGAAATAAACAAGATCGTCAACGTAGAGAAAATGATGTCACTTCTACAGGATATGAAGAGGGAATTAATTTCAGCGAAATCATTTGCAGAGAAAGCAATGATATTTATAAAATACGAAGAGATCTACAATGAACCTTAGGCATCTGAAGATCCTACAATTTAACATAGCCTCCCTACGGCTAAGAATAAACGAACTTCGAGAAACAGTGATACGACACAATCCGGATATCATCTGCCTCTCAGAAACACTCTACATGACGACAACACAACTGCCAAGGATTACAAATTACGATGGATTCGGAAAAAGAGACGTTCCAAACAAAAGAGGAGTGGCAATCTATGTTAAAAACAACATAGAATGGAATCAAGTGGAAATAGAAACAGACCAATTTGAAAATGTGGGAGTCAAAATTGCAAATACTAACATTTTTTCTATTTACAGGTTTAACTCAGATATATTAGCCATCGAAGAATTAGATGCAATGCTAAACTCAGCACCAACCGTCGTCGTAGCCGGAGATTTCAACGCCAAAAGTCGTGTTTGGGGATGTGTTACAGATACAAGATCTGGTAATACATTACTCAGATACTGTGAAGACAGAAACAAGATGATATTTGCTCCTGACGATCCGACAAGAATCAACCCTCAAAGAGATCAAAACAACTCTACGTTGGATTTATTCATCACAAAAGACGTCATAATAGAAGATGTAAAGGCCAACTTTGAATGCAGTTCGGATCACAAACCAGTTACAGGACGGATGACTTCAAGAGTAGACCTCCCCACAATAGAACCAGTAGAAAGATGGAGATGGAAAGACGCTAACTGGCCTAATTACAGGAGACAACTAAACCAAATAGAGATGAAGAGAAACTTCCAATCAATCGAAGAAGTAGAAAGAAAAATCGAAGAAATAACGAGAAAAATTCAACAAGCCATGGAAGACAACATACCAAAAGCAATGACGAACAATAAAGGATTAATCATACCAACGGAACTACAAGACATCATCAAGGACAGAAATAAGGCCAGAAGAATGTTCCAAAGGACGAGAAGACAAGAATACAAGGATTACGGAGACACACTATCGGAGGAAATAAGAGTAAGATTGAGAAGTCTTACTGAAAACCAATGGCACAACAACATCAGGAAAGCGGAAGAAAACCAAGGAAACGTATGGAAAATGCTGAAAGCCAAAAGAAGAGGAAAACAAAAGATGCCACAAATCATCGACAACGAGGGGGTACACTACGAAACTCAAGGAAAAGTGGATGCCATTGCAAGAAGATTAGCAGCTACACACAACCAAAACGAGGATATGTCAGATACAATAACGAAACACGAAGTTAACACCGAATACAACAGGATAATAAGAAGAAATAATTTCTTAGTAGAAGAAGAAGACTTCACCAGTCCATATGAAGTAGCTAAGATCATCAGAAGACTTAAAGGAAACAGAGCACCAGGACAAGAAGGAATCCACAACATCACCCTCAAAGAACTGCCAAAGAAGGTTATAGTACAACTGTACTATATCTACAAATATTGCTTGGAAATGGGACATTTTCCAAGCAATTGGAAACATGCGAAGATAATTCCACTTCTGAAGCCCAGAAAAGACGGAAGAAGACCAGAAAGTTACAGGCCTATTTCACTATTAGAAACTTTAGGAAAAGTTCTGGAAAAAATCATCTTTAAAAGACTGGTGAAGCACACAGAAAGAAGAAGAATCATACAAGAAGACCAATTCGGATTCAGAAGAGGTAGAAATTGCGAACTTCAACTAGCAAGAATAATCAGCGACACGAAAATAAAATTCAACAGGAAACAAAAAACAGGATTAGCCATACTGGACATCGAAAAAGCATACGACACGGTTTGGAAAAAGGCACTAATTTACAAGATGGACAAAGCAAGACTCCCACATTACTTAATTAATATTTGTGATAAATATTTATCTAATAGAACTTTTCAGGTTTCAGCTGACCGAAAGATGTCAACACTTCAAGAAATCCAGGAAGGAATGCCACAAGGCAGTATTTTATCTCCAATATTATACAATATTTTTGTTTCAGATCTCCCTGCAGATCCTCGAACTTCAACAGCCCTTTACGCGGATGACACTGCCGTATATGCATCCGGAAAAGATGAAGGAAGAATAATCAGGAACATGGAAAACCACCTAGGAAAAATATCGGAGTTCACAGAAAAATGGAAGATAAAAATCAACGCGGAGAAGACACAATTCATCGTTTTTTCACAGGACAGGAGACCACAAAACTACGAAATCACAGTAGGAGGAAACAGGATCCAAGGAACGGACTCAGTGAAGTATCTAGGAGTCCACCTTGACAGAAGACTCAACTTCGGGATGCATATACGGAAAACAAAGGTAAAAGCAAATGTTTCTAAAAAACTAATACTTCCTTATATTTTCAGGTCGAGCCCCCTAACGAAGGCCAAGAAAATCCAATTATACCAGGCCTACGTTAGATCGGTGATGTTATACGCTGTCCCAGTTTGGAGCTCCATAGCAGAGAGCCACTGGAAGAATTTGGAAGCTACAGAAACAGCGTGTTACCGTATAATCGACGGAGCACAATGGGATGAAAGAATAACGAATGCAACCATAAAAGAAAGGCTCCAGTACACACCACTGAGGGAGGTGGCCGAGAAAAGAACAAGAAACTTCTTCCAGGCCACAAGAAGACTCCATAAGACCAGGGACATCCTCGAGAATAACAGGGTCCAGAGGATGCATAGACAAACCCATAAACTGATCGACCACCTGATCAGGGTCTAGCCGTATGGTTGCTGAAAAACAGCATAGCAGGGAAGTAGGTACGATGCCTTAAAAAAGTACCTACAGAAAAAGACGAGGAAACCACCCAGAGAAGTCCAGGATGCCGAGAGGTTGAAAAAGAAGAAGAAGAAGATGGTGCATTAGCGGTACATCAGAAGAAAGAAGGCTAAAATGAATGAAATAAATGACATGTATATTTTATTAGGCAATAAACGTTTTTATTTTTATTTTTTATTTTATTTTTTATTTTATAGCTACAGAGAACATACGAACACATGCGTTCGTAGTTCTCTGACAGCTATTTCATTTCATTGAGTTTCCGTCAATTCAGTCAGAAAGTGTTTTGTGATTGTGATCAATACAACTAAAAATCGTAAGTAAATATTTTTTATTTAATTATTTGCTACTTTTGTTTAAAAGTCTTTTGCCTTCTTTTGTATTTTACTGTAGCATAGTATTATTCGGTATTCTTTTTTAAATTTCGGTAAGTGCTTCGTTTCTAGTCTTGTTGTGTATATTCTGAATTTATGAGTGTATTTTGCGTTCAGGTCCCCGTTTACCTAATTTTACGAACTTTAGGGACTCGTACGTAATGCATCCTATTGTATGATTTTGTAGTTTCTGCTTTTTCACCATTTTAATGTTTTATAAACACACAATCGCATTAATTATTTGCTACTTTTGTTCAAAAGTCTTTTTCTTTCTTTTACATTTTACTGTAGCATAGTATTTGTCGGTATTCTTATGCATGTTCTGAAGGTATGAGTGTATTTTGCGTTCAGGTCCTCGTTTACCTTATTTTACGAACATTAGAGACTCGTACGTAATGCATCCTATTGTATGATTTTGTAGCCTCAGATATCATTTCAATACCTTATTGTAATTTACTTCAAAATCTTGTAATTTTTAATAATAGAATCTGCACTGCGGCAAATGAACTTACATTCACAATTATTTCAGATGCATTTAAACAAACTAAACAAAGTTTCTGTTATCCAGAAGGAGCCGAAGCCGACTAGTTGACAAACCGTATAAAATAATAAACTCCAAAATAGTCAACACTGCATTTGGAAAATCGGTTCTTCTGGAAGTGGAAGAAGTTGTGGTATTCCTACCGAAGCGGGTTACCGAGGACTACATCCCCTATATAGATTAGTTGAAGACTGAAAAGTAGTGAAAAGTACGCTGTCATCTTCAGAGGACTGGTGAGCACGGGCAAGCTTAATCCGGCAGCGTCATTTGAAATAATTGAAATTTAAGAAAAACTGTAAGTAGATTTTTTATATCCAAAATTTTGAAAAATGAATTCTGAGGAAATCGCTATTCTTAGTAGTGAGATTATTAAAAAAATTGATAAAACTGAAAAATTACTTTTTTGAAAAAAGCATTGTTCGGATAGAGAAACAAAAAAATGGGTAAAAGAGGTTAAAAAACATATATGTTTATGCAATTTAGCTATTAAGGATGGCGATTTAAGCATAGGGACGCTACGAAAACTTCAAACCAATGTAGGGATCCTCAAAAGATTTCTAATTATACTTCAAAATTTAAATTCTGTTGCGGGCGGTGGATTAAATAATAGACGTATAAATAAAGCAAAGGTTGTTTGGAGAAATATAGCATCAATTTTTCAAAGTAGAGTACAAACAGGAATAATTATTAATAAAGAGCATAAAGATATTTTACAGTTTTTTGCTGATGCTTTTATAATTGTTTTCATCGTTCTTGGAGTGTGCGTGTAAAAACACTTGCAATAAGTTGTTTCATCTGTCTTTTCTTGTCTAAGCTCGATTCGTTTACCTCCTCCAGTGGCGGAGCAAAATGTAACATGTTAAACGAAATAATAGTTATAAAAGAAAATTATAATTTATTTTTCATTAAATTTCTAATAACAGAATATACGTATAAATTGCGAAGAAGTATTTTTCTAGCTTGCAGTACAATAGGACAGGATATAACGAAAAATACATTTTAAAAGGATTTTGAAATATACCCAAAAAAGTGTTAATTATTTAATCCACTTTAATTAAAAAATGATACAGATTTTTTAAGTTTTAAGCACTGTAGCGAATTCTGAACTGTTAACACGTAGTGACCTTGATTAATTAGCTAATCAGTCAGCGTCTTCACTGGAACTGTCTTTATCATTGGAATCTTCCGCCAAATCGATGATAATCCTACTGTCATTTTCATCATATGTGATTATTTTTGCCCAATCGTCCTGAATTAATTTTTCAGTATGGTTAACACAACTCGCCCACACTGCAGGTGTGGGCAAACTTTCTGTTTTCACTGTTTCATATCCACGTCCATGTTCTCCAATATGACGATCATAGTATTGTTTAGAAATGCCCCAGACCAACTCAATCGGATTATATTGACAGTGATATGGAGGCAATCTCAAAACCTGATGCCCATGTTCTTGGAGTAGCTCGTCTATAACGTACCTGGTATTTTGTGGTTTATTTTGGCAACAAAGACTTAAGTCTTGCTCTGTCTTGCCCGAATCGTCGTCAAACATTATTTTTTTCGCTCGTAACCATTCTTGTAAGTCCGATTTTTTTCAACTGGCATTCCTCCTGGCATAGAGATGGTTCCTCCAACATTTGTATCAGCTTTTCGGAGACCCACTTTTTAAAAGACTCTTTATCCATAGAATCATGATAGTCTGCACTCTTCGATTTCGTAGAAAACAATAATTCAGCATCTTTAACAAATCCTTGCCTACTTCCGGCATGTAAAACAACAAAGCGTTTACCTGTATTTTCGTGTCCTTTTCTGATGCTTTTCACACAGTCATCTTGCCAAGTACGTTTATATGCCCCTTTTAGGAATATCCATGTTTCATCTAAAAAAACGAACTGAAGTGGGCTTGGACTTTCTCATTTCTCATATAATGCCTCAAAAAATACAGTCGTTTGGAGACAATACATGGTTTCTGACATAGCACTCGTCTACTATTTTCTAGTTTGTATGAAAACCCACAATTTTTCATAAGACGCCACAAACTTGTATCAGAACCGTCATAGAGATGCTTGTTTCTTAATTGTGTATTTAGAACTTTAATTGTAACTTGCTATCCTTTGGCTTTCATGCCATACAGTACATTTCTAATCTCTCCTTTTATAGTATCGCTGACATCATTAGTCTTTTTTTTTGTACATTACGTGACTCTCCTGGTGTAGTAAGAGCTGCCCCTGTCTTGTATTTACTCTTTATTCTTGTCACTGTGCGAAGACTGATTTTCAAAGCGTCCGCTACTCGTTCATGTACCGATGATAACGAAAGCAAAGGTCCGTTGTTTTCTTTTTCTTTTTTAAAATACTCCAATAAATGAACTACACATTGACGCATTTCTCCTGTTATCGTTTTTTCCGGCATTTTTTTTATTAAATAGAACAATTAGTCATTCACAACAAAAAATAATAAGTAAAACTGTTCGGAACAAATTCCAACAATGACTGACTAAAATCGACTAAAACAACATAAAATATCAATGGTAATTGCTACAATTATAAACCTATTAGCCAGCTCATTCAAGAACAATGCCACAAGTCATTATTGCAATGGGTATCGGAAGAGAGAGTTAATTTATAATAAACTGGAATTTTTAAGGTGTCGAGAGTATTATTTTATGTAATAAAATTCCACACAGTAAGAGCTCAAACTATTAAATAATTAAAAACTGTTTACTTATAAAAACTATTTCATCAGCTACTTCAAACCTGCACAGATCAGGGTAACATGTTAAAAAAAACACATCACTGCCAGCTATCTGTATTCGTAAAGAGGCCGAACTTATCACCGACACCGTATCGGCCAAACGCATCGGTGTTATTGCTACAATACTGGGAGACGTGAGTGGTCTCTTCATTCCCTTCTTATCGCACTTTACCATAACGAACGTGACTCGCACAATTGAATTACGCATGTGTGTATCAGAGAGAGACGAATATTAAAAATTCTGTAGTAGCTTATTTCAGGCACACGCCAAGAACGATGAAAACGAGTTTATCAATTTTTCAAAGTAGAGTATAAACAGGAATAATTATTAATAAAGAGCATAAAGATATTTTACAGTTTTTTGCTGATGCTTTTAAACTATTTAAAAAAAAAATTGAATACAACTTAAACAGAATGAGCATACTAAAAGTAAATACTACATTTTGTGGGGAATTTATCAAAAAAGCTGAAGAGGTGGAAATTTTAGAACGAAAATATTAACTAAAAATAAAGTTATTGATGTGACTACCGATTTAAAATATTGGTTTGAAGTTTACGTTAAAAATGTTGTTTTGAACGATTTATCTGAATTTGAGGAATCTCAAAGTGGTTGAGCATTGAACAAAATTATATCTTTAGAAATAAACATTAATAAGTTTGAAATGGCTAAAGGAGCCTCATCGTATATTCAATTGCATCCTAAAGTTGCCCAAAAACGTGCTTGTATCAATGTCAAGAATAACGATCAGGCTTGTTTTGCATGGGCCATTGTATCAGCACTATATTCAGTTAACATAAACACTAACAAAACTATACAGGGTGAGTCATGAGGAACTTTACATACTTCTACCATATGTAGAGTCCCTCAGGGAGCATATCATGTGGCCACTAAAAAATGTCAACTCCTCTTCTTTATTAATTAACAGGGTGATTTGTGTAATTGACCATTTATTTCATTTTACTGTAGTGTTTATACGGCTCATTTGATTTTTTTAATTTTTGCATGATACAGTACACTACTATCAAGCATTCGACTGGTATTAGCTAAACTTAAAAATTCCAGGACTGGCTTTGGAAAAGTTAATTTAGGGATTGGTATTAAATATTACACCCTGTATATATATTTTTTTAAATGCAATCAGTGATTTTCAAACTACATAAATAGCCAATGAAAACGACATATGCGACAATGTTGTCGCACTTTTATTAAATTTTTAGTGAACGATCAAATCTTACCAAAAATAGAACAACCATAATGAAGTATCAAATTATAAGGTATTAATTTAAACAAATGTTATAAATTTCAAACATTTTAATTAAAATGAGTTCATACAACATAATCTAATACGTAGAAAATTAACATCTTTACTGTCACTTTGTATTATCTCTACGATAGAATCAATTGTTTTTCAATTTTAAATTTTTACTCATATATCGTATTGGGGCATTATTTTCGATAAATAATAAATTAAATTGATTAAAAAGTCAAACCTCTTGTATGTTTTAGTTTTTGTTGATTGTAAATGATTAAAATTTTATATCAAATAATAATACATTGCATCAACTGTACTAAATAAAAATAAATCTAAAAAAGTTTAAAATGAAGGTTGGCGTTGACCGTTTGACGTTTCTTGATATTTTATACCCATTTTCATTATTGTCATTATCAATTGTTATTTATGTGTACAAGAATACATATTTCTTCTGTCATATCTACGTTAAGTACATTGTGTTAGTTTTGGTAGAGCTTTTGTTACTTTCGTTCAAAATGCCACATCAGTTTTCGACCACAGAATATGCAGACATAATATTTGTTTATGGATTCTATAATGGGAATGGTAGGGCTGCTAGTAGAGAATATCGCAGGAGATTTCCTAATCGTCGAACTCCTAGTCATCCAACATTTGGGTCAGTTTTTAATTATTTGCGAGAAAATGGCACTTTTCCTAGTAGAACAACAGAGCGACATGTAGATGGAGCGCAGGAAGATGACATTATGGACGCCGTTACTATGAACCCTACAATAAGCACTAGATAAGTAAGTCAAGAACTCAATGTTACTCAATCAAAAGTAAGTAGAGTCTTACAAAAAAATAATCTATACTCATATCACATTCAAATGGTTCAGCGACTACATGCTGGAAATGAGATCGATAGGTTGGAATTTTGTAGATGGATTAACAATAATCGACCAACGTTATACAGGACACTATTTACAGATGAAGCCCAATTTACCAGGGACGGGATAAATAATTCACGAAATTCACATGTGTGGTCAGAAGAAAATCCCCATGCTATTCGAGAACGTCGTTCTCAGTTAAGGTTTTGGTTAACGTGTGGATTGGTGTCATAAATAACCTATTAGTAGGTCCTCACTTTTTTGATGGTCTATTTGAACTTTCTACAAAATATTTTGCCGAATTTGCTTGCCAACGCGAACGTTGCTATCCGAGGGATGTATTTTCAGCATGATGGTGCACTCCCACACTTTTTACTGGCAGTGAGATAACATCTCAATAATGTTTATTGCAACAGGTGGATAGGACGTGCAGATCCTATTTCGTGGACTTCAAGATCCTCTGATTTCAATCCCGTTGATTACCATATTTGGGGACGATTGAAGCAACTAGTTTACGCAGTGAATATTAATAACCGACAATAATTAATTGATAGAATTATACATTGTTGTAATACTATTAGAAACGATCCCCAGAGTATCCGTAATTCAATCCGTCAATTAACAATTCGGCAACAAAAATGTGTACAGGCTGCAGGGTTCCATTTCGAAAATCTTCTTATTTTGTTACCATTATTGTATCGTTTCCAGTTCTAATTTATGGATTTATCATAACTATGTACATATTTTTAGTTTTTTTTTTAAATTGTGCTTCGTTATTGTTAGTAGTTACTGTTTTTTGTTGTGCAGTGACTCAGTTTAACATTTCAATTAAAATGTTTGAAATGTATAACATTTGTTTAAATTAATTACCTTATAATTTGATACTTCATTATGGTTTTCTATTTTTGGTAAGATTTGATCGTTCACTAAAAATTTAATAAAAGTGCGACAACATTGTCACATATGTCGTTTTCATTGGCTATTTATGTAGTTTGAAAATCACTTATTGCATTTTAAAAAATATATATACAGGTGTAATATTTAATAGGAATCCCTAAATTAATTTTTCCAAAGCCAGTCCTGGAATTTTTTAGTTTAGCTAATACCAGTCGAATGCTTGATAGTAGTGTACTGTATCATGCAAAAATTAAAAAAATCAAATGAGCCGTATATACACTACAGTAAAATGAAATAAATGGTCAATTACACAAATCACCCTGTTAATTAATAAAGAAGAGGAGTTGACATTTTTTAGTGGCCACATGATATGCTCCCTGAAGGACTCTACATATGGTAGAAGTATGTAAAGTTCCTCATGACTCACCCTGTATATAGCAAAACTTATAAACGTCACATCCGTATTAATTTAAATTTAAATATTTATTTTATTTTAATTTCTTTATTAATTTATTAATTCCTTTAGCTTCAGTTTCCCTTTTTACTATTTTTTATTTAAACAGTAGTAGGCGACTTCTGTTTTTCTTTTCTTCATGTCTTTCTTTACTTTCTCTTTCTGTCCCGTAAAATAAATATTCGCTCTCTCTATTTCTGTCCGGTAGACTAAATATTCTATTCTGTGTTAACAGAAAAGCTAATTCTATGATATAGGAACATACTATGACATCTGTGCTAACTTCATTCAGTCCCCTTACTTTCTGTCACTGAACTTCTCTAACTTAGTGAGAATATAATTTTTTGCCTGTTTTTGAAATTTTTAAAAGAAAGCAAAAATTATTATAATACTCATTTTATGGTTTAGAATATTCTCTTGGGGTAAGTACTGTCATCGTAATCTTTATTCTATAATTCTGACAGCATTTTCAATATTCATAACCTTACATCTTTCGAAAGCATCTTTTTTTCGATTATATGCATTAGCACTATTTAACAGAATTTAACAAAGTAGGTAGTAATAATTATATTTCATTTTATTCTTTTTGCTTTTTGTTTAATTGTAATTTTGTAAAATGGCAAGGAAGTTAAACCCTGTTTGATGTGTCACAAATTCAAGACTTTCCTTATATTTTAGTTTATTGACCACATTCAAAATTTTGAAGAATTTATTGACCATATCCATTTATTGACCATATTGAAGAAGATACTGAAGAGTTTATTGACCATTTTGAAACATTTATTAATCATTTGAGGACTTAACTGAACTTAATTAGGACCCACATGTTACTGTAACTCTCCAGAGGACACAACATTTAATTAGGAGGACACACAAGCATTCCATCGAAGTCATAAGTATCGTCCTCACTAGTTTATTGTTAAGTTTTGGCAGGGTTGATTATTGTTTTTTTTTTGTTCTTTTTAATAAATATGTTTGGTTAAAATTTGTTTTATTTGCTATCAGCTAAGACTTCAGGTTAAATCCCTAGTTTAAGACAAAAAGAACTTACACTTGAGATACTGAGCTAGGTAAGGTATAGACGATAAGCTCCCATAGTTGTGTTACGTAAAAAATATGAGTCATATTAAAAAAAAACTGTAAATATGTTGTTTATTCACTAGTATGTTCTTGATTCTACGACCCTTCGACTAGCTAGCGGAAATTCCAAGTAATAAAAAAAGAACCGATCCATTCAAACGATCCGGAAATACGTTAAATGAAAAACCAGCCGTAGCCTTCCAGTATTTTCGACAAGGGTCGACATCCTTCTAGTCCAACAGCTGTATGAGTATTGGGACCGTGCAAGGGACCGCTTTCATGTTAAATCGAGGTTACCGGATAACTGTCAAGGACGTAGCCCCAAAAAAGAATAAGAAAAAAAAGTAAGATTGAGATTATGTCGGTATGTTATTAAAAGGTAAACGTTGTATGTAGTGTAAATACAAATAAATATTTTATTAAATTACAGCATTACTGTTAATATGGATGCAATAATAAAAACTGGATTTGAGAAAGTAAATCACCAAATAACTTTTTAACAATTTTTTGTTGTATTTTTACAATTTATAACTAAATTTACTAAATCCCATTTTCTTCGGTGACAGAAGGTGTAAATAAACAAACGAATATGAAATACGACAATTTGCCAATTTGACAATATGAATTTATGAAATCTATGAAATGTGCAGTAAAAAATGCAAGATTTCTCCGCTGCTCGCGCACGATCGTTTCTCGTATCACATCCAAGTACTTGCACGTCGCCAAAAGTCAGTCAGAAAAGAAGATCGCGAACGGGTATTTTAAAATGTAACGCTCTTATTCAAATAAATTATGTAGTTATTATTGTAAGATAAATTCGTACAAATAAACTTTAAATAAATTAAGTTGTAAGTGTTACAAATATAGAACCTTTGATAAATAAATAGAAACAATAAATTAGAATTTATAAAAACATAACAGTTGTTTGAGGTAATATTTTTACAATAGTACTTCTTTATAGTAGTTAAAAAACACATATATAATTCTGAATGACCAACTTGAGACAAACAGTTCTCCCCTCCTCAAACTATTTGATTGAAGACTATAAAGTGTAAACGCATGCTAAAAATAGATCACTTGAGAAAGGTAAACAGCTGAAACAGCTGAAGTGATAATAGTTTAAAATAAATTTTGTGGTAGTTTGAAAATGAAGTTTTCAGTGTTTTATTGTTCAAATTTAATTTGATTATGATATCGGGAGTTATTAAAGAGACGATTTTATGTTCTTTTTAATTGGATGGAATGACATTTATTACTTTTGACATTTATAATGAATGTTGACTATTGCTTTAAATGAATTTTGACGATTGGGAATCGTTAAAAATCGAATTTTAACATCGATCTTTTATTTTTCTGTTTGTTTTCTATCTTTTATTGACAGAAATATATACCTTTAATTTTTTATTTTGTAAATGGTTGCCTATCATCACCCCACATCCAACAAGACGGAGTCCCTCAGGACTCTGTATTAAGCCCCACATTGTTTATTTTATCAATTAACCATATATGCCACAGTCTTCCCTCCAAAGTCAAATTTACTACATATGCTGATGACCTTGTAATTTATTGCCATGGTGTTGCGACCACTACTACTTGCAAACTTCTCCAAACATCAGTGGACTCACTACAAAATAGATTGACTGCCATTGGCCTGTCCCTCTCATCCACTAAATCACAACTTATTAAATTCACCACAAAAACACTCTCCACTGCCCCTAAAATCTTAGTGAATAACCACCCTCTCCCAGTCGTCGATCACCGCAAAATTCTAGGATTAATATTCGGCTCCCGGCTTTCTTGGAAACAACATTTTCAGGAAACTAGAGCAGAGTGCCTGAAACGTTTAAATATTATCAAAACACTTTCCCACTACCAATGGGGCGCTAGCGAATGTACACTATTAAAAGTATATAGGTCTCTTATTCGCTCTAAACTCGATTATGGCAGCTTTATATATATGTCAGCATCCAAAACATCCTTACAAACCCTTAATTCAGTACACAATACTGCCATCCGCCTCTCTTTAGGAGCTTTTCGTAGCAGTCCAGCTGAGAGCCTCTACCGTGAAGCCAACGAACCTTCTCTTTGGCTTAGGCGCCAATATCTCCTCCTTTCTTATGCTGCCTCTACTTCAGCTAACCTTTCTAATCCAGTACACACACTGCTGACATTACAGAACTATACTAGTACTCACCCTCCTGCTCCCCGCATACACACTATCGCCCTCCTACTTCCAACTTTAATACCACATATTAATTTATCCCTAACCAACCCTCTCCCGATCCCGCAGAATTCTCCTTGGACCAAAGCTTTACCGAAATTTAATGTGTCACTTACAAAGTTTAGTAAAGCAGAAACCAGCCAGGATTTGATTAGGTAATCCTTACTAGAAATTCTTAATTTTAAGAAATTCGATCGGGTCCTCTACACTGACGCATCAAAGAGCGAAACGGGGGTTGGTTGTGCGGTTGCTACTACGGAAACAGTCGTTAGTTCATGTCAAATACCTGTGACATGCAGCGTTCATACTGGTGAACTGTATGCTATTTACCAAGCCTTTAAACTCTGCACAACACCCTATCAACATATTGCCATCTGTACAGACTCCCTTGCCTCTATTCAGTCCATCAATAATCTATTTACTAATCACCCCCTTGTAGAAAAAATCCATGACACTTACCAAAATCTTATCATCCACGACATCTATATCACTATCATATGGATTCCCTCCCACATCGGGATTACGGGTAACGACAACGCCGATCGCTTTGCCAAAGAAGCTGCTGTATCCAATTGTATAGTACGTAATATACAAATCGCCAGTGACTTAAAAACTAGTATGAAGAAACTCGTTCGAAATTACTGGCAGAATCATTGGAACCAATCCACTACATTTTTACACCAAATAGATCAAACGATTGAGCGGTTCGTTATCCCCGGTATAACTAGAAATGAGATGGTAGTTGCCAGAAGATTGCGTATCGGTCACACCAGATTTACACATGGTCACCTAATGGATTCTACACCTGAGCCAATCTGTCACTATTGCCAATCTCCACTAAGCGTTCTACACATCCTTGTGGACTGCCCTCATTACAATAAACGACGCCAAGAACTGGGCATGAAGGACGACATCACAGATATATTATCAAACCAGAGCCAAGTCATCACGGCTATCCAGTTCCTAAAGCTAGAAAACTTACTAAATAATATATAACTATAGTATACTATAATATGTAATTGTACGTTATATCTAATTGTAAACAGTGCCTCGTGCTAATGGCCGAAGCTGTCACAAGCACGTTCAATTAAATAAAAAAAAAAAAAAAAAATTATTTTTCATTTAACATCTATATTTTGTTAGTTATGTTTCATGCAGTTTTTAATTTTAACTTGCTTAGTTAGAGTAAATATACAGGGTGTCCCAAACTAAGTTACCCACGCTATATCTCTTAAATGAATAGAGATTTTCGAATGGGACGAAAAGTGATCTATTCTACTTGTAAAACACATTAATATAGCTTAAAAAAATCATCCCCTAAGTATTCATCCCTTAGTTACAACCCCTACCTTTAATTTTTTTAATAGCATCCTGTATCTATTTTTAAAGTTTTGGATGTGGTCTTCTATCGTCTATTCGACAGATTTATTAAAAATAAAATCGGTTTGTAAATAATCAAGAAATCAATTCATTTTTTATTTTTGTTAATTAAGTGTCCCAGACTAATTTATCCAGGCTATATTTATTAACAAAATAGAGATTTCTTAAAGGGTCAAAAACTGGTCTATTCCATTTGTAATACACTTTAATATAGCGAAGAAAAAATCATCCCCTAAATATTCATCCCTTAGGTACAACCCCTATCTTAATTTTTTTAATAGCACCCTGTACATTTTTTTTCTAGTTTTGGATGTGGTCTTCTAATCGTCTATTTAACCGATTTTTTTTAAATAAAATGGGTTTGTAAGGTATCAAGAAAATATCAGTTTATTTTTTATTTTTGTTAAATTAATCAAGATAGCCTTAAAAAATTGAATAGAAAAGAAATATGCTTTATTGTCACTGGAATTAGATAAATCGTCAATATTAGAAAATAAAAGAATGAAAGAAAACAAAAAAAAAACAAAAACAATTTATTGCAAACTTTAAATAAATTGCATATTGAACATACTACTCGTACAAATAAAATACAACCTTAGGAACAATAAAACTTAAAGGAACAATAAAACTTAAAGACACAATAAAAATAAATGCAATAAAAATTACATGAAAAAATAAATCAAAACACCAACTAACTAACATTATTTACATTAAATTTTCGAATTATAACCCACCTGCTGCAACACACATTTCGAATCGTTCCAGAAGATTTCTGGTACATGTGGCTCGAATCATTTCGGGAATAATTTGGCGATATGCTTGGCTTAGTTTTTCTTTTAAATCCTCTAAATTTTGCGGTTTTGATTGATAAACAATATCTTTTATCGCTCCCCAAAAGAAAGAGTCAAGAGGTGACAAATCACATGAACGTGCGGCCCACATAATTTCTGGAGAGTTGTTTGCTGTCCAGTGATTATCAAAACGGTTTTGTAGGTGGTCGCTAACGATTCTCGCATTATGGGGAGGAGCTCCGTCTTGTTGCCACCACATTTCTTGACGCTCATGAAGAGGAATATCTTCTAGCAAAGCGGGTAGAATGTTTTATAAAAAGTCTAAATATCGAACACCTGTTAAAGTGCCGTTAAAAAAGTAAGGACCTATACCATGGCCATTAAATAAACCGCACCACACATTTATACCCCAAATATTCTGAAATCTTGTTTCCATCATCCAATGTGGATTCACGAGAGACCAATAATTGGAACTGTGACGGTTGACAACACCATTATTGTAATACTGGAATAATGGTATTGTAATAACCTGAATTAAGGGTAATATCACAGAATAGTAAACAATCAGAATGCCAACTCTCCATGGAAAATTAAGTACGCGCATCTCGTTCGCGCAGACGTTCCGCCATGTTTTAGAGGGAATCAGTGTTGTTTATGTGGTGTGCATAGAAAAATTAACCCGGTTTAATTGACTTACGGCAATCATAGACATATTATACAATTATATTAACATTGTTAAATATAATAACGTAAATAATAATACAATTAAACATAAATATAAACAATTACATAACCTCACAAATCATATGTCTGTGTTATGTGTTTCCTTTTAAAACATGGCGCGCTTGCTGAAAAACTTCAAAGGCGGCATCTGAGAGTGGGCATTCTGATTGTTTATTATTCTGTGGTAATATCCAAGACGTAAAATAACCGCAAAAGTTTTTCAAATATTGTAGCTTTATTATAAGAGATTATTTTGTTAATTTTTGCACACTGAAAGATAACGTATGCTCCTACAAAGACCAAACTTTGAAAAATTAAAAATAATGTTTAAATACAAAGGGTGTGTAAGAAGTTATACTACGTAGTTATAATAGTAAAATTTTCAGTGATAATAAAGCATAATATTTCTTTTCTATTCTATTTAATCTTGGCTATCTTGATTAATTTAACAAAACTAAAAAATTAACTGATATTTTCTTGATACCTTACAAACCTATTTTATTTTAAAAAAATCGATTGAATAGACGATAGAGGACCACATATAAAACTATAAAAAATGTACAGGGTGCCATTAAAAAATTTAAGTTAGGGGTTGTAACTAAGGGATCAATATTTAGGGGATAATTTTTTCTTCGCTATATTAAAGTGTATTACGAATGGAATAGACCAGTTTTGACCATTTAAAAAATCTCTATTTTGTTAATAAATATAGCCTGGATAAATTAGTCTGGGACACTTAATTAACAAAAATAAAAAATGAATTGATTTCTTGATTATTTACAAACCGATTTTATTTTTAATAAATCTGTTGAATAGACGATAGAAGACCACATCCAAAACTATAAAAAATTATACAGGGTGCTATTAAAAAAATTAAAGTTAGTGGTTGTAACTAAGGGATGAATATTTAGGGGATGCTTTTTTTCTACGCCATATTGAAGTGTATTACATGTATAATAGATCACTTGTCCCATTCGAAAATATCTATTCGTTTAAGAGATATAGCGTGGGTAAATTAGTCTGGGACACCCTGTATGTTGACTAGAAACGAATTGATCGAGAGTAGTGAATCGATGTGAAGACCTGCTATTTCATGATGCTAATTGTAATTACTACATTTTGTTGCGCTAGTTCCATGACGTGCGCCTCAGCATTTGACTATAGAGAAAATAGTAGAATACGACGCCATTGTAGAAGCTTCTCTTCAAAAATTTGGTGCTTAAAAAATAAACAATTATAAATATTTTTAATGCTCTGAGTTCATAAACGACTTATTTTTTTCATAGTAGTTTTTTCTTTGTAATAGATTGTATAATTTTAACTTCGCTCGAAAAGATATACACAAGGGCACCTAGATCACGAGATCGAGAACATAAATCGAATATAATAAACGTCTGCACCAGAAGAGAAGCAAATGCGAATTCTGATCAGTACTGGTTCGAAAGTGGGGTAAGGGTAAGGGCCAGAATTTTAAGAAAACATAGAGGGCACTAGGGTAAGTTATCCGAATTTTTGCATTACGTTTTTACACGTGCTTGTCGTAAACGCAATTTTTACACATTCAGGTAAGTTTTTAAATATTAGTTTAAATAGTTTAAGTTAGTCTATAATATGTCTACCTTAATTTAGTGCATGTGGACAGTAGATTACTAAGGTTTTTTAATCCATAAACATAACCTTCACAACAGGCCTAATATCAGATGGTCGCACTGTTTTAATATCAGAGGACAAAATATTTCTTAATTGTTTTTATATAAAATATATAAAATCAAATTGTTTTGACTTTAGTAGGTTTTTAGTAAACCTATTTTCATCCGTAGTGCCCTATATCTCGTATGTAATTATACGTTTATTAATAATCAAGATACTGTGCAGTGCCTTTTTGGTAGTCGCCTTGTTGGTTTTTTATCTTAATATAATCGTTTTCCCACTCCTTTTTCATTTAATGTATCACACACTGCAATAGCACCAATAACAACGAAGATGTAATGTAATGCCCCTTTGGCAATTCCGATACGTTTATTTTTTTGTCAATTGTATTAGCTACCTTCTTCTCTTTCCGACAAGACCTTATATGTCACGATCCGTAGAACAGTTCTCAAGCTGTGCCTCTTTGCGAACAATTTACGTATTGATGACGGTCGCAAAAATCTGTCGCGTATGTAATGATTTGTTTCCCATCAAAAAAGTGTTCAACATCGCTAAAGAAGTTTTTACTTAAAAATAGCCATCTTCTAATAAAAAACTCATTGAACGAGTACAAAATTACAATTACCTCGGAACAAATATTAACGAGTCAAACGAATACACCAGAGAAATAAGAATAAGAATAGAGAAAGCCCGCAGTGCATTTAACAATATGAAACAAATGTTGTGTAGCCGTAACCTAAGCCTAAAGCTGAAAATACGAATGCTTAAATGTTATGTTTTCTCGGTCCTGTTATATGGGGTGGAGGCGTGGATACTAAATAAGCAATGTATGGGTAAGCTGGAGGCATTTGAGATGTGGGCGTACCGAAGAATGTTAAAAATCTCCTGGAAGGATAAGATAACTAACCAAGTTGTATTAGACAGGATGAACAAACAAAAGGAGGTCGTATTGAGTGTTAAAATGAGGAAACTACAGTACCTGGGACATATTACACGTGGGAATAAATATCAACTGTTGCAACTAATTATGCAAGGAAAGATTGAAGGTAGGCGCAGCATAGGTAGGAGAAGAATGTCATGGTTGAGAAACCTCAGGGAGTGGTTTGCTTGCACTTCCATACAATTGTTCCGAGCGGCAGCCTCCAGGGTCAAAATTGCCATGATGATAGCCAACCTTCGTAGCGGAGATGGCACGTGAAGAAGAAGAATAAAAAACTCCATCTAGCAGAAATATGCCTCACAATTCGAGGTACCTCCGTTTACATATCACCCAACCACAAACACATAACACAACAATTACCATCCTCCAGGTCATAGCCTGGACAATTTCAAATCTGACATTCAAAAAACTTACACATCAACTGACATTCAAAACACTGACACGACATACAACACACAAATTCCTAACTACACACAACAAAGACACTACACACATTAAAATACACATCAAAACTCATTATTCATAGTCACTCCATAAATCATAGAGTATTACAATCAACTACAAATTTTCTTAGACATCTTAAACTCAGGCAGCCCTTTAAAATATGACATCAAAGAAATGACACAATACACAAACACTTTTACGTCACAAAACCCTCAAAAGATCTCAACTTAGAACTCATACAAATACAGTAGTCGAGTTATTAATACTCGAGTATTAACCTCCTGTTAGAGGAGATTAATAACCAGTCGGTATGCTTACACTCAACCCGGTTGTTCCGAGTGTCCATTAATATAGATGGACGCCCGATTCAAACAACTGAGGAACTCAGGGAAGCAGCGGCGAGTATGCGGAACTATTAAGATTACTAGAACGAAAAGTCCCTTGTATCACTCGATGCAACACACTTCTTCTTCTTAGAGTGCCATATCTCTAAGGAACGTCGGCGACTACCATGCTTATAATATTGTTATACTTATCTCGGTCTTGCGCTACGTGTAGCAATTGGTCCGCTGTCAAACCTTTCCACTGCCGCAAATTCCTCAACCAAGAGAGTTTCTTCCGTCCTATCCATTTATTTCCTTCGATTTTACCGTTGAGAATTAACCGAAGGAACTCATATCTTGGTCCTCTGATTATATGTCCAAGATATTCTAGTTTACGCCTCTTAATAATATTTAATAGAGTTCGTTGATGTCCCATTCTTCGAAGAACTTCTTCGTTTCTGGTTCTGCTAGTGCATGGAATTTTTAGTATCCTTCGATACAACCACATCTCAAACACCTCGATTTTATTCATGATATCGGCATTTAAAGTCCAAGTTTCACATCCATACAAAAGTACAGCAACACACTTACATGATACAAAATACACGCTAAACCACATCTCTAACCAAATTCTGCAGTCAAACCCCACTAATCCTAATCGTTCCGGATATGTTAGAAGACAAAAACAATTTCTTTGCAGTCTACGTGAACAAGTTGAATAAGATAGCCTACCTTTACACAACGAATCCCATTAATGCCAAACCTCTGCAGAACAAACTCAAAGTTTTACCCGGAACCAAATATCTAACCATCACAAACAGATCCAACCAAAAATTACCCATCCCACCCCGCTCTCCAGTCCCAGAAAACATCACATAAACAAATCTAAATGCACGCATTCCTTAATAATTCCGCAATCAACGCAGATTCAACCGATCATTTATTTAAAACTCAAAATCTACCCATCTATCAAAATTTAAGTCACTTACTCTCCTTACAAATCCACCACACTTATAACCAAATCCAAAATCAACATATCACCCCGTATACCTTATATCCCATATTACAGTACATTAACATTACAGTTACACACAACACACAACATGAACCTGCGACAGAAACAATACCTATTGAACCTTTACCCCCAACCTTACAATCAAAAAACATAAAACGAAACACATACAACTCAATCTACATAACAATCAACTCAAACAATCGATCAGAACCATCCCCTAAAACCATCACACACAAGCAACAAAAAAACATAAGACAACTCAACAAGACAACACAACCCAAGCAAATACCTTATAGAACACATCCCACCAAACATTTGCCAACAAAACACTTCTCAACAATATTTTAAAATCAAACGAACTTCTTCCCAATAACATAGCCCACTTAAAAGTCAATTCATTAGACAAAACAGCACCAGTCAACACATTTTAACTTCTAAATATCCACGAATTCCAGACAAAACTAAGAAACAATATCGTGATCATCACTATTGGCCCCATATATTTCAATAACACTCAACAAAAGTCACAACCAAAATCCAATCAAACCTCCATCTCGTCATGACAGGCGTTAGCAAACATTTTTCACAAAAAAACATTGAAGACCATTAATCATACGGGCACTTTCCTAACATTAAATTGTCAGAATAATTGTCCGTTAAAATAACTTCCCTATACACTTTGTTCAAGTCTCAGAATAAAAATTCTCAGAAGCACTGAAACACTGAAGATTCTACGTTGTGAGATCCCCGGATCGAATAACGTCATCCCCCTGCGCTTTAGAATGCCCCCTGCAGAATACCAACAAAGAGCCCACTATCTATTTTTTCGGTTCAAACTATTGCGGTATATACTCAGCATATTCACACAAATGTCCCGCCAGAAAAAGTGCTCCCACAACATAGAAACACACATACAGTCACTATCCTAGACAAATTTCCTCATACAAACTCACTTCGGACATAAAATCGATAATTAACCTCATTCCTATGATCTTTTTCTACGTCTTACCTGAAAAAACTCCTACCAATATCTCTACGAGATCTTCCGAAATATGTACGGACACGCCATCGTAGTGTCAACCTTCAACTTTTC
The DNA here is from genome assembly GCA_918026665.1 of Diabrotica balteata. Taxonomy (NCBI): domain Eukaryota; kingdom Metazoa; phylum Arthropoda; class Insecta; order Coleoptera; family Chrysomelidae; genus Diabrotica; species Diabrotica balteata. The sequence continues at coordinate 88,922,603 of OU898283.1, forward strand.
TATAAATCAAAGATTTATACAAACCACATTTTAATCCCGTTACATCCCACCTAAGCTCTAGCTCCTAGAATACACCCACTAGCCATCGAAAAAACTACATAACTCCTTCGTAGTCGATTTAATTTACACAAGGATATGGGAAGATTGGTTTTCTGTGGTTTTCCAAACTCATTGCACAACGATATCTGTAACAAGGTGAGGAACTAGTCACAGCTAACCTCCACGCGATATACTAAATAAAGTACAATCAATTCGAAAAGGAATCGTTCAATTTTTGGATGCATCTGGTATTTTTATCAGCGGGCCACCTCAACTAGTTCATGACGAAGTTGTCCACCAAACATCGACCCGATCGACTCCTATGCCGATCTTAAGTCATTAACAGAAAATCGTCCCAAACATACAGAAAAACTCCAAGAAGAGTAATGAAGCCCAAAACAAGGCTTCACCACCCCTATCTTTCTTCTTCTTCTTCTTCAGCTTTTTTTTATTTCCAGGGGTTGCTATTCCTTACTCTTCGTCGTCACTCATTTCTGTCTACCTCTTCTTCTTCACCTAAATCTTTCTGTCTCAAGTGTTCTATCACATAGTCCTTTCATATTCTCCTCGGTATTCCTCTACCTCTCCTTCCTTTCTAGTCTTACTCAACATCCTCCTCCGTAATATTTTTATTTCAGCCACCTCTATCTTATTTTCCTGAATCTTTTAAACCTACACCAACGTAGGTCTCACCACACTTTTGTATATCTTTCCTTTCAGCTCTTCCCCAATTTTTATATCATAAAGTACCTCACTCATTGGCTTCCAGTTAAACCAACCAGCCTGTAGTTTTCTCTCTTCAAGAGCCCTGCTCCAACACCCCACTCCTACTTCCCCTCCAACATTTCTTTGCTCTCCTCTACTAACACGATATCGTCAGCAAAGTGCATTGATCAAGGAGCTCTCTCCCCTACCTTTTCGATCAGTACATCCATAACAAAATTAAACAGGTAAGACTTAGTAAAGAGCCTTAATGCAAACCAACGTTCGCATTAAGGCTCTTTACTATTACATACATTTATATTTTTCCATTTACACTACGAGCCTTACGTACTTCTCGGGAACCCATTTCTCTCCCATATATATCCATGGCTCTTGTCTAAGAACTGTATCGCACTCCTTGCCAAGATCTATAAATATCAAATATATCTCTCTTTTCTTCTCTCCGTATTTCTCTATCAACTGTCTTAAAGCAAACAAGGTATCCGTTGTCCCTTCCCCGCCAATATAGGTAACATATTAGTCTTCAGTCTTCATAAAGAACATGATAAAAAATGTTAATGATAGCCAAATCCCATGCCACTGAGAAGTCAATCACACTATTTCGTTTATCATTTCTTATTCCCATCCCCAAACCTTCATGAACCGTTTCTATACCCGCTCCTTCTCTACCTATATGTCCATTCTAATCACCTCCATTACCCATATCCTTCACACAGAAAAATCCAATACCGAACCAGAACAACCAGTGCAAACCATGAATATAAATAGCGCACCTTCCAGGAGCCCCTCAGTTAGTGGCCATTCGCTGACAGGTAAGGAATTCCAGTGGAGATTTTTCCAGAATTTTTTTTCAGGTGAGTTTTTAAAAACTTTTAATATTATTATAGTTTATAGGTCAGTTTGTGTATTAAACTAAATTGTGAAAAGAATTTTAGTTGGATTATTGTAATGTAATATAAATAATATATTATAAATACACTGTTTTATTTTCTTCTTCTTCTCAGATTGTTTTGTTTTGTACAAAAATCCTAGGTATTTAAAACTTAGTACGTGCGTTTCTATTGGTATTATAAGCATATTGCAACCCTAACAAATTTGGCGTAAATCTCTTCTCAGTCTTTTTGTTAATTTTGGTTTAACATGGTTTTATTCTTCTTCTTAATTTTCTAAGGCCTATTAATTTTATTCAAAGCAAACTTCTGGAGTTCTAAAACTTGGCACGTAAGTTTTCCATGGTGTAAGAATTATCTTTTAATTTTAGGATCGGCTTCTCTTCTTTTCCTTTTCCTTTATTATCTCACGTATTTTTAAATCTTTCTTAAAACTTATCATATAGGTTTTATTTTGTGTACGAAAGAACCCTATTGATTTTGGTATCGTCATGTCTTCTTCTTCTTCGTTCTCACTCGTATTTTTACACATTTTTTTCAAACAATATCCTCTAATCTTAAAACTTTATAGATAGGTTCCATTTATTATAGGATAAGGGTACTTATTGATTGTGGAGTCAACACTTGTACAGCAACGGAAAAAATTATTTCATAGTTTAGTTAAAAAGGACGAATGAACATGAATAATGAAGACCTAGCTGAAAAACAACTGAAAAACAACTGCAAAAAACCTGCATAATCTTAGTAAATACATATTTGCGGTTGCCTAGCATCTTTTTAATAAATTTTATAAATCCTTTTTGAACAAGTTTTGCCATTAGTCTTTTTTATTTTTTAAAAATATATACTTAATCATTCACCCTTTGTATTAACTTGTCTCAGCTATTATTAGTTGGCTACACCGTACTGATGACGACCAATGAGTCAGAAATACCTATTTAAAATATATTTCTATTATTGTCCATCTTTCTATTGCATATCTTTCTTTTTACGTATTATTTCCTGTTAATATATTCCCTATACTAAATTTTAACACATCCTTTGTCAAATTAAAATATAGATGTCTTCCTAAATACATGTTCGCGTACGGCTATGGTAAATAGTACTTATTCTGGAATAAAAATCAGTCAGCAGTACTCGGTCCATCTCCATAGCTACATTCAACTCATAACAAAAACGATAAAGAAATCATTTTAAATATATCGAATGTAACGCTTGTAATATTAGAATGTCTTTCCTTGTTAGTTATTTCTCAGATCTACTTTTACCTTATATCTTTGATATATATTTTCTAGTGTCATTCGTTATGTTTTAATTACGTTGTCACGTTGAATATAATAATATAGGGAATAATAAATAATATATAATAATAATATAGATATAATAATAAGGTTTTGTATTCTATTATGTTTGATTATTGGAAATTATTATGTTAAAGTACTTGTTGGTTTTGATGACGTGGTTTAAGAATTATTGCATATCATTTCCGTTGCTTATTACTAGTACTCACTTACCTTATTTTAGGCATTATAAAACAAGTTTTAATTTGTCTTTCTTTCTAAATTAAAACTCTGCCCCAATAGATACTCACAGACAGCTGGTAAATGGTATTCTAGCAAAAAATTTCAGTGATAAGACCAAGAAATTTTGAGTAAATTATTTCCTCTATATAACTGAGTTTTCTATATAACTGAATTTCTTTTCTTGTTTGTTAATTTTTCAGCTCTACTTTTACCTTAAATCTTTGATGACTTTCTTTGGTATTATTTGTTGCATCATCACGTTGTCACGTTGGACATAATACATGGAAAAGTTTTGTGTTTTATTATGTTTGATAATTGGAAATTTATACCTTATTTAAGGCACTTTCTTTTTATTACGTCATTAATAATATTAAATAAAACAAGTTTCAATTTGTCCTTCTTCCTAGATTAAAAATCTGACTCTATAGTTGCTCACAAAGAGCTGGTAAATGGTATTCTAGAAAAAACCTTCAGTAGTGAGCCAGTCACCGGCGCTCGGTCCACAGCGACATTAGACGCCTAAATGTTTCAGTAGAAACCTAAGACTGGTAAACACTGAATCTTTCTTTTGGAATATCAGTTATCTCGGCTCTTTGTGTAGTAGTGTCTTTTTCATTTTCGAGAAAAATAAAATCATCTATCTCAAGCTAAAGTTGAAAATAATACATGGAAATTCTTAAGGAATTCTGTTTTGTTCTATAATTTTTTGGATTAGTTTTAATAGTTGTTTGGTCAGATCTTGTCCTCCGTACTTTAGGAGTTCGTTCGGTATTCTGTCCTCTCCTGGTGATTTTCTATTTTTGTGTTTTGTTATGTTTAAATTTTAGAAATTATTATGATGAAATATTTGGTGGTTTAATTGGAGTGGTGTTAGAACTAGTGAATAACAATATTGTTGCTTGTTTCTAAAACATACTTCTCTGATTTTGTATAACCTTATTTTAGACATTTTCTTATTATCTCGTCATTAATAATATTAAATAAAAGAAGTTTTAATGTGTCCTTCTTCCTAGATTAAAAATCTGACCCTATAGATGCTCACACACAGCTGGTAAATGGTATTCTAGAAAAAACCTTCAGTAGTGGGCCAGTCGCCGGCGCTCGGTCCACAGCGACATTCGACGCCTAAATGTTTCAGTAGAAACCTTAGACTGGTAAACACTGAATCTTTCGTTTGGAATATCAGTTATCTCGGCTCTTTGTGTAGTGTCTTTTTCATTTTCGATAAAAATAAAATCTTCTATCTCAAGATAAAGTTGAAAAGAATACATGGAAATTCTTGAGGAATTCTGTTTTGTTCTATAATTTTTTGGATTAGTTTTTTTTTTTTTTTTTTATTTAAACAAATATACCCGCATCAACCACTAAGGGTTATTAGCAGGGGGACATACACAAACAGTAAGATACATATTGTTACATAAAAAAAATATTTTTTACAATCTCGTATACAGTTTAGTCATTTTAAGAAAACTTAATAAAGCCTGTAAATTTGACGTTAGTACACTTTTTAAATTGTCACTAAGGGCACACGCGATTCTTTCGTTCTGGTACACTGGACACTCAACAATTATATGTTTCACTGATAACTGAGTGTTGCACTTGTTACACATCGGAGCAGGCTCCTGGTTGAAGATATGCTTGTGGGTAAGGAAAGTATGTCCTATTCGGAGTCGGTTGATAATGACTTGGTCTTTTCTACTATTTGGTAAGATGAGTTTGGTTCCTACTTGACTTAGACATTCTTTAAGTTTGTTGGCAGTATGATCCCAAGTAGTTTGCCACTTTCTGTACATGTGGGCTTTGATATTAACTTAGTGATCAGTCCAAGGCATTTGATTGATGATAGGAATACTTTGGTCAGTGGTTGCATTGCTTGCCAGAGAGTCCACTTCCTCATTACCACTTATTCCCATATGGGAAGGTACCCAGATGAAGGAAATATCTTTTTGTTGACTCTGTAGATTAAATAACTCTTCTTTGATCTTGAGTAGTATGGCGTGAGTTGTATATAGCTGTTTTATTCCAAGTAATGCGCTCATTGAATCGGTGATGATAACAAATTTGATTTCATTGATAGAACCACATTTTTTCATAGCCTGGTGAATTGCCGTAAGTTCTCCGGTATATATACAACAATTTGTTGGGACTCGTATGGTAGACTTGACGTTTTCGTAGATGTAGGCTGCAGCATGTCCTTCATCACATTTGGAAGCATCAGTGAAGATTTGATGGGTTGTTGGGTATTTGGATATTATATTTTTATAAGCTTGCTGTATAAGGAAAGGATGTGTGGAATGTTTCGGGAGTTCTTTTAGAGACGTGTCGATTTTTGGAGATTTGATCATCCAAGGAGGAACATTTACATGAATAGGCATAGTAAAACTGAACTGTTCTATATTAAGACCAATATGTTTTATACGTTCAGGAAATGGTAGTTTTTTTATTGCAATGTTTTTGTAAAGATCGGACGATATATTTGTTCTGCTAAGTATTGTTGAGTAGGTTACGTTGCTGTTGTTTGCTGAAATTCTGGCAACGTAATTTAGTGATAGGAGTTTTCTTCGTTGGTTTAAGGGCAGTTCATTAGCCAGAGCTTGTAAGCTACTTACTGGACTAGTTCTTGTTGCACCTAAAACTAGTCTCAAGCACATATTTTGAATGTAGTCAAGTTTTTTTAGAGATGTTTTGTTAGCAGTATCGTAGCATAAACAGCCGTAGTCTAGTTTACTTCGTATTAATGATCTATATAGAGTAAGTAAGGTTGTTGTATCTGCCCCCCAAGAGGTATTTGACAGCATTTTTAGTAGATTAATTCTGGATTGGCAAGAACGTTGCAGATTGGTGATGTGGGTTTCCCAGTTTAAGTTACGTTCAAAAGAAAGTCCTAAGAAATTTATTTCTTCTGCTTGTTTCAGGACAACTCCATTTAGTGTTAATTGAACATTAGGATAATTTTTTCTTTTGCTAAAAATTAAATAACGTGTCTTTTCACTAGAGAATATAAAACCCGTGTTTTGCGACCAGCTTTCAATTGTGTTTAAGGTAGTTTGCAGTATATGTGTTCCCAGAATTACATTGTTTGTTCTTAGATAAATGACTAAGTCATCTGCATATAGGCTAGTAAATACAGGTAGTTTTATTTGATGTATAATACTATTTATTGCAACTAGAAAGAGAGTAGGACTTAGAGTAGATCCTTGTGGAGTGCCGTTTTGAAGTACTCGTCTGGAAGATGTAAATCCATTGGTTCTAACTCGAAAAGTTCGTGCTTTTAGAAAAATTTTTAATAAAGAACAACATGTGCCCTTGAACATCCCATTCTTGAAGTGTTTTCAGTATAAGATGTCTCCATGTTGTGTCAAACGCTTTTCTTATGTCAAAAAATACGGCAATAAGTTTTTGGTTGTGCAGAAAGGATTCATGTATACTGGATTCAAGTGTTATTAGATTGTCTGTTGTGGATCTACCCGTACGAAATCCACTTTGTCTGATACTTATCAGGTTATTGTTTTCGAGGGTACCATTTAAGACGATAATTAAGGATTTTTTCTAAAAGTTTGCAGGTACAACACGTAAGTGATATTGGACGATAGGAATTTGGATCGTCTTTTGGTTTATTATATTTAAGGACTGGAATTATAGTTGCTTGCGACCATAGATCAGGAAAGTCATGGTGAATAAAAATATTATTAAAAATATCAACTAATATTAGCTTTGCATTTAGAGGAAGATTTCGTAAGAAAAGAGGATGGATATCATCAGGACCTGGACTAGAATTTTTAGCACTTAAACAAAATTCTAATTCTTGAAGACTTACTGGTTTGTTTATTGGATTGCTGCTTTCTGTGATTTGGATATTTAAAGACTCCGTTAGTTTTTTGTGCTCTAAAAAGGATAGGCTGTAATTAGAATCACCAGAATTAAGTTCGTATATATCTGCTAGTATTTCTGGAATATCTTCTTTGTTTGAATGCGTTTGGTTATTGTATGATAAAGTATCTATACCTCGAAAGTATTTTGTCCCTTTTATTCTGCGGACTTTGTTCCATATGTTGCCTAAAGGAGTGGAAGGATTTATTGAAGAAACGTACTTTTTCCAACTTTCTCGTTTTGCTTTTTTGATTAATTGTCTGCTTTGAGCTCTGAGATTTTTAAATCTTAAAAGGTTTTCGACAGTTTTATGTTTCTTGTAAACGTTAAAAGCGTGTTTAGACAAAGTGAGTGCTTGTGCAATTTCGTTATTCCACCAAGGAACTGGCTGCCTTTGACTCGATTTTGTTTTTCCCACTGCGATTGTTGCTGCAGAAATAATAATGTTATTAAATATTTCAAGATTTTGGTTTGCGTTATTTGTTAAATTAAATTTTTTTGTTTCTTCTTCAATCAGTGTTCGATATAAATTCCAATCAGCTGACTTTATTTTCCATGTCTGGTGAATTGGAAAAGTTGCTTTATCATTAGTGTTTGTGGTTATTGTGATAGGGAAATGATCACTATCATATAAATACCCCAATGTGTCCCAGTACAATAAAGGAGCTAGCGACGGACTGCATAAAGAGAGATCTATGGCAGAAAATGTACCATTGTATGAATTGAACCTAGTAGATTTGCCAGTGTTTAGTAAAACTAAATTTAAATTATCAATGAGATTATTCAGAAGATTACCGCATTTGTCGGTTTTGCTACTTCCCCAAGTACTGTTGTGACAGTTAAAATCGCCTAATATTATTTTTGGGTGTGGAATTTGGTTTAAAACATTGCTTAGTTCAGTTATGTCTAAATCAGTAGGATGAGGTAAGTATACATTGCAAATATTGATTTTCATTTTGTGGGTGACTGACACTGCAACTATTTCGAGATTTGTTTGGAGTTGTATTTCAGTTGACTCTATATCATTCCTTACAAAAATTGCTGTTCCACCGCTTGAGTGATCTGCAACTCGGTTTCTTAGAAAAGGAACATAATTTTTTAATGTCACATTTTGGTGCTTGAAATGGGTCTCTTCTAGGCATATGACTAAAGGAAGATATTCGTGTATAAGAAGCTTAATGGATTCTATATGTGAAAAATAACCGTTGGGGTTCCACTGTAATATGAATGTGCTGGCCATTAACTCTTTATGTGTTAACTAGTTATTGTTGGGAACTTGATTCATAGTCAGTTTCGTCAGTAGAAGAAGGACTGTTGAGAAGCAGTTTCTTCTTCAATCTGGTGATATTGTTTTTTAAAGTTTTATTTTGTATTTGAGAATATATAAAGTTTAAAATTTCTTTTATTTCTTGGCTTTCATTTGAATAATTTTTAACAATATGTTCAGGATGTTTTGAGTAAAGGGAATTTGCCAGAAAATCACATATTTCATGAAAAGTTAGTGTAAAGGAAGGGTTTCTATTTTCAATTTTTTCTTTAATTTGATTTAGAATAATTGGAATATCTACTTGGGTTTTGGGCTTTTTCTTAGGTTTTTGAGTATCGGGAGGAGGTAGGTCATTTTCAAGGATTTCAGGAGAGGAGATTTGTCTTTTAGTAGCAGGAGTAATTTCAGTGGTTTTTCTATCGCTTTCAATTACTAAGGAATTATCTTGGAATATTTTTGGCTGATTCAAAATTTGTATTTCATTGTTTGTTTGTGAGGAAGTGGTTTGGTCCTTGGTAGCTGATGCATGATTTTGTATGGTATTGGGTTCTGGTTCCATTAATGTTTCGGTATCTTCTTGGTATTGGTTTCGTGGTTGATCTTGTAGCTGATTATATTCTTCATGGGTAGAGTTATGTATATTTACGTGGTGGTCGGTTTCCATTTGATTAATTGATTTACTAGATGATGATAAGGAATGACAGTCAGAATCGTGATGTCCGACAATCTTGCATTTGGAGCAGTTTAAACCATCTATGGAAATGTATAGTCGATATGATGTATTGTCGAATGAGATTAAAAATGAGTCAGGAATTGATGCATTTTCTAAAGGAGTTATGAACATTTGCCTCCTAAAGCTGAGCACGTGGCTGTATTCTGGGTCTTGTATGCCTACTCGTAGAAACGTCATGTTGGAGGCGGATTTTATACCCATCGTTTTTTAGGTGCTCTTCAATTATGCTATTAGGTATAGTAGGGCATACATTAGATATGATGAGTCTCTGGGCAGGGGTTATAAGTCTTCTTACTTCAATCTGGTTACCATCAATATTTATATATTTGTAGGAGCTAAGAAATTGATCAACTACAGATTTAGAGGAGAGGTAGATGCAGATGCGGTTGTTTGCTATTTTGGATGCCCAAACAACATTTTTGGGCTGTACTATTGATCCAACAGCTTTTACATATTCGAAAACTTTTATTCCTTGTATGGTTGAAAGTATAATACCTTGGTCTTTTGAAGGATATTTGAAACTGTTTAATGCATTGGAGTAAGATATATGTGACGTAGTGGGTATATTTCGTGAAGTAGTAGCTGATTCGGTTCATCCATCTTCCCGCTGAGAATTTTCGTACATTGGCACAGAGGATCTGAAGCTGGACCTGGCCGCTTGATAAAATTGGGCAGCAGCCTAGCCTAATTATTACTTGTTAAAAGCAAGAACTAGCAAAAAGTTGTTGTCGATAATCGATAAGTTGAATTGAAATCGATAAAATATTTTGCCTTTTAAACTTCTGATTTTAAGGTTATTAATAATGCAGTTTTGTACTCACAGAATTCTACGATTTTCAGTGCACTGTCACATTTAACTTTAAGTTGCAAACAGTATTAAAATTAAATTATATTTTTAATTTTAACTACTAGTAATTAACAAATTTGTCAGAACCGATATTAAGCTGTATGATACGCTAGATATCGGGGCCGGACTCCTTTGGATTAGTTTTAATAGTTGTTTGGTCAGATCTTGTCCTCCGTACTTTAGGATTTCGTTCGGTATTCTGTCCTCTTCTGGTCATTTTCTATTTTTGTGTTTTGTAATGTTTAAGTACTAGAAATTATTATGATGAAATATTTGGTGGCTTAATTGGAGTGGTGTTAGAACTTGTGAATAATAATATTGTTGCTTGTTTCTAAAACATACTTCTCTGATTTTGTATAACCTTATTTTAGGCATTTTCTTATTCTCGTCATTAATAACATTAAATAAAAGAAGTTCCAATTTGACCTTCTCCCTAGATTAAAAATCTGACCCTATACATGCTCACAGACTGCTGGTAAATGGTATTCTAGAAAAAACCTTCAGTAGTGAGAAAGTCGCCGGCGCTCGGTCCACAGCGACATTCGACGCCTAAATGTTTCAGTAGAAACCTAAGACTGGTAAACACTGAATCTTTCTTTTGGAATATCAGTTATCTGGGCTCTTTGTGTAGTAGTGTCTTTTTCATTTTCGAGAAAAATAAAATCATCTATCTCAAGCTAAAGTTGAAAATAATACATGGAAATTCTTAAGGAATTCTGTTTTGTTCTATAATTCTTTGGATTAGTTTTAATAGTTGTTTGGTCAGATCTTGTCCTCCGTACTTTTAGGAGTTCGTTCGGTATTCTGTCCTCTCCTGGTGATTTTCTATTTTTGTGTTTTGTTATGTTTAAATTTTAGAAATTATTATGATGAAATATTTGGTGGTTTAATTGGAGTGGTGTTAGAACTAGTGAATAACAATATTGTTGCTTGATTTTAAAACGTACTTTTTTGATTTTGTATGTTTCAGTTAATTTTTTAAAGGCAATATATTATTTTTTGTTCAAAATTTTAATTTTAGCGAAGTAGTTTTGTATCTCGATAAGTCCAGGTTTTTTAACTCCGCCTACAGGATCATTGAAATACTACCTCAATGATCTTGTTGCCGGTCCTAAGCCTGCATAAATGAGGAAGGTTCTTGGCTCAGATTAGCACTTTAGCCAAGTTAAAAAACCTTTTCTTTTTCGATACAGGCTATTTATGACTTATTTTAAAAATTTACTACATTTAGATCAACGATGTTGCTAACACCTTTTATAGTGAAGAAGTTGTTTGACCAGCGGAAAGTTCTATTGGTTTTAAAAAGATCAAAAACGATCTAATCGAGAATGAAGACAACATAACGACAGACAAATTCCAGTCAGCAGAAGAGTATTTATGAAAGTAATCTGTATAGGACATCTTTATACCGTTCAAAAGAGGAAACTTTTTTAGTATTACGTGTTTGGGACTTTTCATTTTGTATAATCTAGGATTTTTAGGTCAGTCTTGCAACAGTGTGTAGTTGCAACCTGTAAGACTAATAGATTCGCCCGAGTGGCAATGTACAGGGAAGTAAGGCTGTAGAGAGAAGTTGGTATAATGGCGGAAATAACTTAGCATTGTAAATTTGTTTGGTTAAATAAAAAGTTGGAAATATCTGTTGGGATATTAAGTTTGGCAAAGAAAATCTACGTTAAAAAAAGTTAAAATTCTTAGCGCAATCATTACGATTAATTAATATCCATGGTGTTCCATCTATAGCAAGCCTCATATTATATATTGAATAATCCAAAATTGAAAAGTTTTTAACACCCTGTGAATAAATATTAAATAATGAATACTGGAATAAATTTAACCATTACCCAACTATTTCGCTATAAGAGAAAATTTGTTATAATTACTTAAATAAGTCGAGAATGAGTCTTTAAAAAATTTTTTTTTGCTTATAATGTAGTAAGTTGTGGTTTATTTTGTATTACCTATTTGTTTTATTAAAATTCTTTCTGATTCGTTGTGCATCAGTAAGAAAAGTATAAACTATACACAGTTCTTTACAACTACATTGGTTTCATTTATAACAAATATGTCAAAATGATGGGTTTAAAAATCGAGAGTAACAACTATAAATATTTTGAAATCGAAAAGAAAATTTTAAATTACGCAAAATCTATCACTCCTAGTTATAGGACATCCATATATCATTCATTGTGAGAAATTTACAAGGCAGGTCAAAGCCAAAAAAGCAGGCTTGGATGACAGATGATATACTGGATTTGATGGAACAACGGCGACTAGCAAAAACCAACGAAACACTTTACAATAGCATACAAAAGAAATTCGACGTAAAATACGAGAAGCAAAGAGTCAACATCTAGCCAAACAGTGTCATGACATTGAAGAACTCGAAAAAAGATACGACACGTTTAACATGTATAAAAAAGTAAAAGAAGCGGCTGGTATCTTCAATAAGAAACAAAATGCATTGCTACAGGATGAAAATGGTAAAGTAATATTCGAAGTAGAGGACAAACTTAAAGAATGGGAAAATTACGTCACGAACCTATTCGAAGACGATAGGAGTAGTTCACCTCCCGATATTACTAACTGCGACGGACCCCTAATAACACGCTGTGAGGTTACAAAGGCCATACAATCATCAAAAGATGGCAGAGCGACTGGTCCTGATGAAATTCCAACTGAAATATATAAGCTTATAAAGGATAGCAATGTTTTAGAGGCTATAACTTCGTTTTTCAATACCATTTATACCAGCGGACAACTACCTAATGGTTGGTCTAACTCACTGTTTATAGCTCTACCTAAGAAGACAACAGCAAAAACCTGTGCTGATTATAGAACCATCAGTTTGTTAAACCACTTATTGAAAATTTTTCTGAAGGTAATACATGGTCGTATCTACAATAAATGTGAGGAATACCTGAATGACACTCAGTTTGGTTTCCGTAACGGATTTGGAACGAGAGAGGCACTGTTTGGAATGAACGTACTTGCTCAAAGATGTCGTGATATATCTGTAGACATATACTGTTGTTTTATTGACTTTCAAAAGGCATTTGATCGTGTTAAGCACTCTATATTGATCGAAGCTCTAAAAGACATTGGCTTGGACGGCAGAGATGTTCGAATAATTGCAAATTTATATTGGAATCAAACAACATCAGTTTTAGTAGATGGTGTGGAATCACAAGCTCTCAATATTAAAAGAGGAGTACGGCAGGGATGCCTCTTGTCACCCCTGCTTTTTAACGTTTACTCCGAAAGAATTTTCAGAAAAGCACTTTCTGAAAAACAAGAAGGAATACTTGTGAACGGCGAAGTTATCAATAATTTGCGATATGCGGACGATACAGTACTCCTAGCTTCTAGTCAAGAAGATCTGCAAACACTACTTGATAGTGTCGTTGAGAGTTGTAGGGAGGCAGGTCTGGATCTTAACATAAGGAAAACCAAAATACTCGTAATAAGTAAACAACAAAATATAAAACCGTCTATATATGTAAATAATATCAAACTTGAGCAAGTTGATAAAATCGTCTATCTTGGACAGCAATTAAATTGTAATGCAGAAAATCACGGCGAAATTAGATCCAGAATAGAGCAGGCTAGAGCTGCTTTTAGAAGGATGTCCAAGGTGTTATGTAACAGAGACCTAAAATTGGCATTAAGGATCCGCCTACTTCGCTGCTACGTGTTCTCGGTCTTACTTTATGCTGTCGAGTCCTGGACTGTGAATAAAATCGATCTAAATCGCCTTGAGGCTTTCGAAATGTGGTGCTATAGAAGAATTTTAAAAGTTTCCTGGGTGAAGAAGATTCGTAACTCCACAATACTAGAACGTCTCAGCAAGACTACTGAGATCATCAAAAGCATCAAGCAGAGAAAGCTGGAATATTTCGGTCATGTAATGAGAGGTCCCAAATATAGATTGCTACAAAACATCATGCAAGGAAAAATAGCAGGCAAACGCAGTCCAGGACGAAGAAGAACCTCATGGTTGAAGAACTTGCGAGACTGGTATGGTGTAGATACAAGCATGCTATTTAGGGTGGCAGTGAATAAAATTAAAATAGCTATGATGGTAACCAACGTTCTGAAAGGACATGGTACATGAAGAAGAAAAGATATATCATTCAAAAGTGGAATTTTTTTTTAAATAATAATTCATTAATATACAGGGTGTTCTATTTAAAATAAGCCTTATATTACACATTGAATAATCCAATAATGAAACTACAAATTTTGAATACCCTATAAATAAATGTTTAATAATTAATCATGAAATACATTAAACCAATATCCAACTATTTAGAGGTATAAAAAGATTTATTAGAATTTCTTAAATAAGTTAGGAATGAGTCTTCGTTTAAAGCTTTACATTTTAAGAATATTCCACATAACTCAGAACACTCTGTACATAGGTATAGTGAAGTCTTATGAAACTATACCTAATTTTTGGCTGACAATTAGAAAATGTAATAAAATATAGGGTGTAAGAAAAAATATAACTTTGATACTTTTGATTTGATCTTAAACTTTTGTTCTATTACGAATGTCTTCATTGGTTTTATGGTCTTTGAGTGAGATACCCAGCATCTGTCGTTCCATAGCTCTCTGAGTTTTTCTGATCTTCTCCATGTTTAAAGTATCACATACCGAGTCTAATATGTAAATCGTAATATTGTGAACTATTTGTATACCTTATTGTCAACTACAACGAGTTTGCGGTTTTCCGTATTTCCTGTCATATCAAGCGTATAATTTTCGTTGTTTGTCTTTTGAAATCTTTATCGGCACCTACGACGAGTTTGTGCTTTTCACCGGTAAAATTATTTTCAAAAAAATAAAAATGTCAATTCTTTTACAACAGATAACGGCTTGTGGTTTTCATATCATTTATCGGCTTTCAAGTCGCTGTTTTAAAATATTTATTTTTTAGGCTTTTGCAGTAACACAAAATTCGTTTTATTTCTCTCGATCCTTTGCGGTATTATACTAAATCTAACATAAAGTACATGTATATATATATATATATATATATATATATATATATATTTATATATAAATATATATATATATATATATATATATATATATATATATATATATATATAAGTAGTGTGTATTAGTATTAGCAAAATGAGGAGGAGGTCAATGAACCGAGGCCGGTCTAGACAACATTTAATAGGGTTACTTAAAATAGGGTGGAGCGAATTAACCAATTAAGATTGTACACAACTTCGTGGTCAAAATGACTAATTATAACAATAATTAATTATAAATTACCCTAGAGTAATCTAAAATAGGGTGGGGTGATATAAGATATTACTGCATGCAAAATGAGGGTGGGTGATTTTAAATAGGGTGAAGCGAATTAAGATTGTACACAATATCGTGGTCAAAAATACTTTAGCAATTGCCAATTAAGCACTGGTCAATCTACCCAGCCCGCAGAATATTATGATTAGTTTAATTAACTCCATTAAATATAAAAAGCCAGTTGCGCCAAATAAGCAAAAAAGAAATTATAATACTTTACATCATTAATTATTGCAGACAATCCCGCCCAACAATATTCAAATTAGACTAACCAATTGACTAAATTGAAAAGGATAATAGTTTAATTAACGACAACGAATTATTTCTGGCACCCTCATTTGACATTATTTAAATTGGGGTAAACGTTTGGGTAACATTAAAAGGCCATTAACTCAAATAACAAAAAAGAAATTATATTAATTTTGAATCATCAAATATATGATATGTATAAGAAAAAATGGGAAAGAATAAAAAAACCAAATATGAATATCGTCAGAACTTGATCCTAGATGGAGGAGAAACGATCAGTAAATATAAGGAATATAAATAGCCGGGTATAAAAAATCATAAATGATGAAACACTGGACGGAGCCAATAAAACAAAATATTCAGGGAAGGAAACCTTAAAAGTCTATAAAAACTAAAATGGAGACGTTTTTACTTTTTATTTTACGGGTTGTGACAAATAAAATGTTTAGAGTAGTCTATAAACAATACTGATATTTTGGCGTTTGTTGATTACATTATGTAGTTATCAGTTGGATTTATATTCAGTTATGGACGTAATTTCAATATTTATAAGGATTGTTAAGACAAAAAATGTTAATTTTATAATATCCTTTAAAATTGTTTAACAATTTAACAAACAACGGTAAAAAGCGAATATAGAACACCGTAGTTAAAAGTATAATTACATATGGGTGTGAAGTGTGGCAATTGAAAGAAAAAACAAAACGAATGCTGGAAGCTACTGAAATGGATTTCTGGTAAAGATCTGTGGGAAGGTCAAAACTGGAATGAGTGACAAATGAAAAAATAAGAGAAATAATGCAAGTCACACACACAATAGTTGATGAGATTAAAACCAAACAACTTGTCTGTTCAACGTTCAAAGAATGCGTGAGACCCGAATTCCACAACAAGAAGAAGAAGACTCAGAAAAAGCTGATAGGAAGGAATAGATAAGGATATGGAAGAACACCCTGGAGACGAGTTGTGGAGAGACAGAGAAGCATGGAGAGATGGCATCAAAAGACGTAGAACGTTATAGGTTGATTATATAAAATTGTTTTAAAATACAAACAACTTCATTTATAACATTTTGCTTTTTATACATATACATAACACATGATATTTATTAAATAGAAATGAATTCAGCGTGTTATCTGCTATTCCATCGTTATAAAACCCTTAATTCTAAAACGGAAATATTGTCTAATTTTTAAACCAAACAGATGGTACATGTAGTATTAAAAAAAATTACATGGGGTGAATATAGTTAACATTTTTCGAGCGCAATTGTAGAACCCACATATTTGCGGGTGAGGTTCTGGAGTTTTATCTATACAAGATATGTATAATACAGGGTGCCCGTATAAGCGAGTTCATAACTGTCTCAAACCTTGGAATTTGTTGAACATATCGCTCTTATATATATATATATATATATATATATATATATATATATATATATATATATATATATATATATATATATATATATATATATATATCGATACGGAAGAAACTGGACAAAATTTGGTGAGTTAGGCCTTTGCCTGGACATTTTGTATTATACCTGGACGTCCAACTAAACACTTTATTATTTATGCGGAACTACCGGTACATAAATTTTTAGGATTTTTATTAGCTGGACGTTAAATTTTAGCAGGAGAATTACCTGGACGAAGATTTAAAGGTTACAGTGTTGCCGAGTTAGATTGTGGTTTATTTATTCAACAAGAAAAGAAACTTATCGTAAGTAATAAGTTAATTATATATAATAATAATAATAGTTAATTATATATAATAAGTTAATTTTAATATATTAATTTTTTTAAATCTTTAAGAGTGTATTTGTTTCGATAGAGTTCATGTTTGTATTGATATATTATATCTGAAATATGTGTTATATTTATGTCAGAACAAAAATTACACAAGATATTTGTTTAGACACTAGGAATGATAGATTAATAAATCCTAGATCCTAATGTTACGTATAAATGTGTTTATACAAGTAGGTATATAAAGGTTATTTATACATATCACGCTCATTGCAGAAAATATCGAAGACTTAAAAAAATTACTAAAAGTAAAGTAGTAGAAACAAGTGAAGAATTTGGTCTATCACTGAATAGAAAGAAGACCAAAATGGTAATTACAAAGAAACGCATCAATGACATCAACTTATATGTAAGACATGAACGTGTGGAACAAGTTCAAAATTACAATTACCTAGGAATAAATATTAAAGAGGCAAATTAATACACCCGAGAAATAAGAATGAGAATAGAGAAAGCCCACGGCGCGTTTAAAAACATGAAGCAAATATTGTGTAGTCACGACCTAAGCATACAATTGAGAATACGTTTGCTTAAATGTTGTTTTCTTAGTCTTGTTATATGGTGTAGAGGCGTGGACGTTAAACAAGCAAGGCATAAATAAGTTGGAAGGTTTTGGAATGTGGGCATATCGAGGGATGTTGAAAATCTTTCCGAAGGACAGAATAACTAACCAAGTAGTTCTGAACAGGATAAACAAACAAAAAGTGGTCGTATTAACTATTAAAATGAGAAAATTACAATACTTGGGTCATGTTACACGCGGAGAGAAATATCAATTGTTACAAGTGATTATGCAAGGAAAAATTAGTAATAGACGCAGCATAGGAAGAAGAAGGGTAACTTGGTTGAGAAAATTTAAGGAATGGTTTGCTTGCAGTTGCATTCAATTGTTTAGAGCCATTGTTTAGCCGTGTGGGTTAAGATGCAGCGCGGGTTCGTGATTTGATCCACAGCTGAGACCAAAGTTTGTCAAACGTAGCGCTACGTTACTATTTTTATAACTGCCAGTTACTAATAGATGTTACTTTTTGTATTTTTTGCCACCTACATGCTAAGTCGGTAGATTGAGATTCCCAGAAAATAATCGTTTAAGAAATATGAAACGTCAGCGCCGGGACGATGGCGTGAGAACGGATAGAGAAATAGGATATGTATTGTTTTGTCCAACTGTGTATATAATTTACTTTTGTTTTCTTGTGGTAGATGAATATTCTGAAGTTATTTTTTTTT
Source organism: Diabrotica balteata (assembly GCA_918026665.1). NCBI lineage: Eukaryota > Metazoa > Arthropoda > Insecta > Coleoptera > Chrysomelidae > Diabrotica > Diabrotica balteata. The sequence continues at coordinate 88,941,107 of OU898283.1, forward strand.
TGTTAAAATTAATGAAATGTTAAAAACGGCAATAAAATGGAAAATTTGAATTACTTAATCATCTTTGCTTTTATTTCTATGCGGGGTCGCCTTCCCTAATTCCATTTCTCCACGTATTTCACTTATGTGCCATATCAATGTTAATCTCCTTCACACACATATCTCTTTTAATCATTCTCCATTATGCCTTCGACCTTACTCTCCTACTCCTTCTCTTGATATGAAACTCCACGATTCTTCGTATTAAATTATTCTCGTGTCGACGCTGACCGCGCCCTAACCATCGTAGCTAATGCTTCTTTATTTTCGCATCGATCTTTGCAACGTTTAAACTTGCCCTAATATACTTTTAATTTTACCCTGTCTTGTCACGCCAATCATTCATCTAAGTATTCTCATTTCGGCAACGTGCATTCGTTGTTCTTTCCTTTTAATTGTACAATATTCAGGGCCTACATGCCTAGCATAGCTGGCCTTATGGTCGTCTCATAGAATTTAACTTTTCGTTTCATTGGAACCGTTCTACCGCACCAGACATGTTCCCCCTTCCATTTTCTTCTTCTTCAAGTTCCATCTTCTATCGAAGGTTGGAAATCATCATGGCTATGCGGACTTTGTTTACCGCCTTTCTAAATAGTTCTGCACTACTGCATTCGAACTGTTCTCTCAGGTTCCTAAGCCAGGACATTCTTCGTCTTCCCACACTTCGCTCTCCTCGAATTTTGCCTTGCGTAATGAGTTGTAATAAAGAGTATTTTTGCCCTCTCATCACATGTCCTAAGTACTAAAGTTTTCCTCTTTTGATAGTTAATATTATTTCCGCTTCACTTCCTATCTTTCTGGTTACTTCCACGTTTGACACTCTTTGAATACATGATATTCGAAGGATTCTATGTAACATCAAAATTCAAAGCGGCCAACTTATTTATATGCACTTGTTTTAGTGTTCACGCTTCAAAACCAGAAAGAAGAGTAGAGAACACGTAACAACGAAGCACGCTTAGGCGTAGCTCTAAGCTTATATCCCGACAACATAGAAACTTTTTAAGTTTAATAAATGATATACGTGCTATTTCAATACGTGTCTTGATTTCTTTGGTTTGGTCTCCATTTGATGTTATCCATTTTTGATTGATTTGACATTTCTTACAGAATAATCGGTTTTTGTAATTTTGTTTTGTCCGGTCATTTTGAGTAAATGTGTTTATTGTTTGAGTGACTTTTCTTTGAACTGATGAGTATAGTTGTGTTTTGTCTTTTGTCTTAAGCCATTTCATTGTTTCCTCTATCCCTCTCTGACGGCGTTCGTGTTATGCCACGGGTGGTAGGAGATTGTGAATGTGTAGAGTAGTCCCCTGTGTCCAGTTTGTTCCCTAATTATCCCGCTATGACGGCGTATGTAATGCCATGGGTTAATTGGAGATTGTGTTCCCCTGAGTTCCTTTTTGTGTTTCCTGTCTTGTATCTGAATGATGACAAGTGTAATACTCGTGATCGGAGGTGCTGTTTAGTTTTACCTAGGAGCAGTCTCATTTAGTTTTCAGAACAAGAGCAAGGTGTTTTATGTTGTGTTATGTTGTGTTATTTTGTGTAGCTCACTGAAAAGTCAAGTTTACAATGTTATTAGTTGTTTTGTATCCCACTGTATGTAAAGTTTATTAAGTCAGTTGTTTGAACCAGTTTTTTGTGTATTTGCTTTCAACCAAACATTGTTTTAGTATTTTTGTCCCACCCTGTATGTGAAGTTCGTTGAGTTTGTTTCGAAAAGTATTTTCAGTTATATTGTAATTTGTATTTATCCAGGGTTTCGTGTATATCAAGTTATCCCTATCCCAAGTTAATTGCTACGATTTTCCATTTTCTGTTGTGTCCAATTTTCGTAAAGATAAAGTATTCTTGTCTATATTTCCTTGTGAATTGAAAAATACGCATTTAGAATGATATCATCATTCGCCAATGCTTGAATTGCGATTTTCGTATTGTCGGTGTTTTGAATGGAAACGAATGGTTTGTTTATTTCTATGTTCGTCTAAAATAAACATCCCATGTCTGAGAAAAGAATTTTGTTTACGTTAACGAAATAAATATTGCGTCTCTAAACGCTGTCCTTTTAAGTGTTTATAAGTTATCTATTTCGTCTTGTAAGTTAGGGATGGGAAAAACCTACCGGTTTTAACCGAAAACCGGTTTTTTTACTTCGCAATAACCGGTTTTATCGGTTGTTTTAGTGTCCCGGTTATAACTGGTTTTTTATTTTTAAAGTAAAAACCGGTTATTAGGTTATTAGTTTTGTTTCGATTCGGAAATCTACCGAAATTTGTTATCATCACAAAAAATTTGATATTATTTTCAATACGTTTGTATTAAAATTTATTTGATACTTCCCTGTATTGTTTAAAAATTAAATACAAAGAATGAGAAATCCCGGAAATTCGTAATTGTAATTTGATCCCTAAACCATAACAATTAACATCATTGGGTATCGGCACGTATTGGTAAACATAAATCATTCACCCACTCTTAAAATTTTATGTATATATGGTAAATATTATGACCTAAATTAAATTCTGATCTGATGTGAGCCGCCTTTGGTCCCATAAAATTTGAATTATGGGTGTTTGGAATAATACGACCTAATTATTTAAGGTCTTTAACTTTTAAACAGCGTTTCTGCGATTGCCATACCAATAATCACTCTAAATAGTTTCATTTTCATTCTTTCGTTAGTAAACATTTTAACATTTAAACCGCATATTTATAATAGAAGGCGATACTATTGGTTCTTACGTCACATATTTAAAGCATAAGGCTTTAAAGCCGTTTGCCCTTGGCTAAGGCCGTTTTGTTAGGGACAAAGCGGAGTATTGTTATTTTCCTTCTGTCTGTTTAGTCTTGTGTTTCTCCTAGTTTTTTTTTGTGTACAGTAAGAAAAAGTGATGATACGACTTGGTGTATTCCTGGCTAAAGGCCGATTTGTTGAGAATATACAGCGGAAGTATTGTTATGTTCCTTTTGTCTGTTAGTTTTGTGTTTTTTCCTTGTCTTTGTGAGGTCAGATATGGTAGTGGAGTTGTGTTGATGGTCTAAAATGTGTTAGTTTGTGATTTGAGTATTGCGTTTTTGAAGTATCATGTAGGACGTACAGGCATGTGACCTGGATTTGTGTATCCTTGGATATTTCTGTTGTTGTGTAAGACTGCGTAGCAGCATCCCTTTCCGTGATATATTAGAAAGGATAAGCCTTTCTAAGTGTTGAAGTAAGACTATTGACCTAGTCTCAATAGCATTCCTTCTTGTTGTAGTGTTTGTGATGTAGTGTTGATGATTTGGTGGAAGCGGAGGTACAATTACTGGCATTGTCCATTGTGACGTTTTGATTTGCTGAGGTGAAAGTACCTGCCGCCGTTTATTGTGAAAATTTTGTTTATGTCGATTGTGAGACCATGTAAGAGAAACATCTGAAGTTTTTCTAGTACTACCGTTGAATGACCCACTAAGAACCTAATGACCTAACCTAACCTAACCTAACCTAACCTAAGAAGCCGGAAAGATACCCCCCAGAAACAATAAAAGAAATGAACAAAAAGGTTTCAAAAGCTATAAGATGCGACGTTAGGAGACACAATACCGAACAAATAAAACAAACTATAGAAGATAACAAGAGTATGAAAGTGTTATGAAGAAAAACCGGAACTGGCAAGAGCGAAATAATCAATCTTAAAAACAAGCATGAAATTCTAATATCTAATAGAGAGGAAATGCTGAAAATCGTCCTAGAATTCTACTATGAACTATACAAAAGTCGAGATCAGGAGAACATTGACACAAAGTTGTTGACGACAGCGGGTGGTATACTAAACCAAGGTTCAGAAGACAAGCCCGACATTTCTATCACAGAAATAAAATCAGCGATTAAATCGGCGAACAATAATAAAGCTCCGGGCGAGGGTAATGTGGTCATAGACGCGATAAAAATAGGAGGGCAGATGCTACTCGAAAAAATTAAGAACCTCATTAACCTTTCTTTATACGAAGGAACCATACCTACCAAATGGAACAATGCAATTATGGTATTACTATACAAGAAAGGAGATAAAAGCGACCTAGAAAATTACCGACCCACCTGCCTCCTGAACCACCTTTATAAACTGTTTACTAGAATAATAACTACAAGATTGGAAAAGAAACTAGACTTCTACCATCCAAAAAAGCAAGCTGGTTTCCGCACGGGGTTTGGCATCAACGATTAAAAATCGTTTGAAAAAGAATATTGAAAAAAAAATAGAACACAACAGACCACTGACACTAGCGTTTGTCGACTTCCATAAGGCATTTGACACGAGAGTTGAAAGCAATCCTTAAAGCCTTAAAAGAATGACGCATAGATTACCGATATTCTAACTTAATATATAACATATACAAAAATGCAACAGTGACCGTAAAAATGCATGAGAATACCAACTCCATCCCAATTCACAGAGGCGTTAGACAAGGTGACACTATGTCACCCAAATTGTTCGTCAGAGTTTTGGAACATGCATTTAAAATGCTAAACTGGAAAAATAAAGGCATTATCATAGACGCTCAAAATCTGACACACCTCAGGTTTGCAGACGACATAGTTTTAGTGGCGGATAACTTGGAAGAAATAAAAATAATGTTGAGTGAGCTAACATCAGCATGTAGCAACATCGGTTTAAAAATAAATTTTTCAAAAACAAAATACGTGAAAAACTTGGTGCCAAACGATTGCATAAGAATAGAGGGTAATCATCGAACTGGTCGACACCTACTTGGGTCATGAAATAAGAATCTCAAGAGACAACCAAACATGCAAGCTAAATAGAAGAATTACCTTGGGATGGGCTGCGTTCGGCAAACTCAGAGATGTATTTAAGAGTAATATTCCAATATGCTTGAAAAGGAGAGTCTTTGACCAATGTGTCCTGCCGGTCACGACTTATGGTGCAGAGACTTTAACCCTGACTAATGCAACTGCTCAAAAACTTAGGGTGACATAAAGAAAAATGGAAAGATCAATGCAATTCAAGTAGCTGAAGTCGTGAGTTGATTTACCTACCCAAAACTCTAGGATTTGTTCCTTATTTGGGTATCGTTTATTTATTCTTTCGTGCGTAGAATTCTGCTTCCTATAGAACGACTTGTCTGTATGTTCGAAAAGTGTATTGTCGCGTTTTCGATTGTTACTGGATTTGTACATTCTTAATCGTCCTGAATAAACAGAGAGCTTTAATTTAGAGAGATAGATATTGGAAAAGCGGTCTTCTATCTCTTTCTAATCCTCTAACATCTAAAGGACTGGCTCTTTCGCTCTATCTATAATATCACTATGCCTGAAACATTATATCAACATCTGTTGGTTTCCTGGGATTGTACCTCTAGGAGTATATTCTTAAGAGTATTCATGACGAATGGATAAAGGTCTGTGGTCACAACGTATATTAATTATTTATTGCTTTATATAGCAACGAGTTTGTCTTTAATCGCAGGAACACAACAATTCAAAAAATACAAATTTCAAGTTTATACAAGTCGTAAAGAGCCTGCAAAAATCGGTGGAAATAATTCTTTCAGAGAATTTAAATTTAATTTCTGATTATGTAGTAAGGTAGGTTTCAGTATGCTGATCAAAAATCCCAATGGGTTCTAAGCCTAAAAGTACCACTTTTGGGTGCTAGATGTCACCAAATTATCAACATCCCTAAATTACATTGAATATAAATTCCATAACAAAAACATTTAAGTGTTATTTTAAATATAAATAAATAATAAATAAAAATAAATTATTATTTTCATTTATTTTGATTACTACCGTGATTTTTAGCTTTTCATGGGTTATCGGTTATGTAGGTCTCTACGAATAAAGAACTCTACCTCTATTCTTTATTCGTAGGTAACATCAAAGAATACAGATGCACATGTGATACAGATGTGTATCTGTATTCTTTGGTAGCATTGAGTTAGTATAATATCCTGAGTTAGTGTAATATACTGAAAATTTCATTTCAGTATTATACTAACTCAATGGTATGAATATTGACATTGACGATACGAACTTAAAATCTCTATCTAGTTGCGACTAGCAGAACTAAATCGAGTCGAAAAGTTAGACAATGTTAGTTATAATATATAATATTCAATCTATATTATTATAGTAAATATAAATGCATATAATATTTAATTAAATAATACCATTTTACTGATACATTATAATTATTTTAATAATACTGATGTATTACCAAAAAAAAAAAACCGGAAAAGCAAGCTGCGCGCGTTTAACAATATGAGTACCACCTACCTTGGCGAAGTGGTACTTGTTATTCTCAATTATATACACGCTACATTTTCGTTATGTAGACCAGGGTCGATAATTTTTGAAATAAAAAAATAGTAATAGGATGGAACCCATTGGAAAAAGAAGAAAATATAACAAAAATAAAAGGAAAAATGAATTACGGGCGATCTGAGGTCGGTAAGGGGTTGGGGGTGAGTTTTTAAAGGTAAAAAACGGTTTATCGCATTTCCGGAAAAACTACAAGTCCTATGAAAAAAGAGTTAAATAGCAAAGTTGTAGGTGATAAAAAGATCTACAACTTTTGTATTTACACTGTTTTTACATAACCTCAAAATTTATGCAAGAAACTCAAATAACTGACTTTTTGGTTTTTCTTAATATTTATCTTCTACAATAATATATTTTTTTCACAAAAGTTGGTGAAAACTTACCTCTTCATGTTTCAAATACACTGTATTTTTTTATTCAAAAATTAATTTTTCCGTTTATTTTAATTTAATGGCGAAAAAGCACCCTAATTTACAATCGAAAATTCTCACGTCAAAATATCTGCTTTTTTTTTAAACTCGGTGTGCTTTTTATACGCTGAAATCTTTACTTTCTGATGGTGTAAAAAAATATACATTACTATGGCAAATTTTCTCAAAAAATTCAAAAAACCGAAAAAACTCAAATTCGAATTTTATTTAATATTATGTAAAATTTTGAGCTGTTCATTAAAATTTACACTTTAATTACCGAAAAAACTTAGGATCTCATGTTACATTGATAAACTAAAAAAATTCAAATTCATGAAACATAGAGATTGCCAAAAACATGAGTAGTTGATTTTCTATATATTAAGGATAGCATTTAACGGAGATTTTATCGAAAAAATGTGGGGCTGCAAATTTTTTCAATAAAAAAATTAATTTATTAAATTCACATTAAATTTATGTCATAGAAACTAGAATCTTCTTCTTCTTCTTGTAGTAGCGCTAGGTCTTGTCAATTCTGCAATCTGCCTTCTTGTTACATTCATGTGCAGCTGTCATGCCAACGTTTTGGGGACCTATCGACTGGACGTCTTGTTTGTGGTTTCTGTGTTTTGGCCCGCTTTGCAATTCAGTCTAGATCCATTCTACACATGGTCTCTCCAACAGCGGCGTTTTCCTCTTACCCATCTGACAACGTCCTGTACTCCCAATTCCTTTAGAGTGTTCTTGTTTCGTATCCTATTATGTAATGTGGTCCCTTTTATTGTTCATAGGATTTTCATCTCTGTTGCTCTCATTTTTCTTTTTTGATGTCTTGTTTCTGATGTCTTGGCTCTTGTCTCAGCAGCATGTCATTGTGAATCGGACGCAGGTCTTATAAATTCGCGTCTTACTTTCTGTGGTCATGTATTTGTTTTCCCATATTATGTCACGTAAGCACCCTGAAATTCTTGCGGTTTTTTGATCTGAAATAATCAACAGGTAGTACGACCCAGAACCTCCTAGTATCTTTCCCACTTCTCCATGAAATACCTTCTTGTGGGAAAAGTTTTCTGTAGGCCATTCAGGTATAAAAGTTATCTTAAAATAGCAATAAATAGGTATCTACGAATATAATTTAAAAAAATTCTACAACTTTCTAAACAGATTGTAAGTGTCTCATAAAGTATTAAACTTTATTAACTTCTTTGCTTGTTAGTTATAGTAATATATTTCGTTTGCAATTTTTTAGTTTATCAATGTAACTTGAAATCTTAAATTTTTCGAATAATTAAAGTGTCTATTTTAATAAAAAGCTCAAAATTTTACATATTAATATATTTCAAATATTTCATATTTCAAATTTAAGTTTTTTCGGTTTTTAAATATTTCGAGAAAATTTGCCATAGTAATGTATATTATTTTTTACACCGTCAGAAAGTAGAGAATTCAGCAAACAAAAAAGCACAAGTTTTTTAAAAAAGCAGATATTTTGACGTGAGAATTTTCGATTGAAAATAGGATGCTTTTTCGCAATTAAATTAAAATAAAGGGAAAAATTAAATGTCTTTAGTGAAAAAAATTGCAGCGTGTTAAAAAAAGATAAGTTTTCACCAAATTTCGTAAAAAAATTTTGTTTGTAGAAGATAAAAATGAAAACCCAAAAAATCAGGCGTTTGAATTATTTGAATAATTTTAAGATTATTTGAGTGTGTGTGTGTGTGTTGTGTGTGTGTGTGTGTGTGTGTGTGTGTGTGTGTGTGTGTGTGTGTGTGTTTTATTGGCACTGGTTTTGACAACCAACTGGCCAGTCAATTTGTTTTAAGTTCTCTCTTTACAAAAGATATTGTTAGTATTTACATTTAGAACTATTGTATTGTATTGACAGTTAAAACATGGAATGTTAGAAAATTATTTACTAGATTACTCTGATTTTGCTGTTTTGTTTTTTGTTTTTTCTTATCTTTTTTTTTATTTTTTATTTTTTTTTATTTATTATTTTTTTATTTTGATTTAAGATTATTTGAAAAAAGTGTAAATACAAAAGTTGTACATCTTTTTATTACCTATCACTTTGCTATTTAGCTTTTTTCATAGGTCTTGTAGTTTTCACGGAAATTGCGATAAAACCATTTTTTACCCTTAAAAACTCACCCCCAACCCCTTCCCAACCTCAGATCGCCCGTAATTTATTTTTCCTTTAATGTTTATTATATTTTCCTCCTTTTTCAATGGATTTCATCCTGTTACTTTTTTTTTACTTTTGACCATTTTCAAAGGCTTCGGCACTGGTCTAATGGTATATTAAACGTATGTACTTCAATGTACTTCAGCGCCATGATTTCAAAAATTTTAATGCACGCATAAATTATACTTTCTACAATAATAATCATTACTCACTCACTCATTATGCATACGTGTCCTTAGTTTTAACAAATTGTATGAAAAAAACGAGATCCCTTTGGCAGAATGTTTATTTAAATTATCCGCTCAGACCAAAGTGTATTCAAATGTAGAAAAATACGTTTTATTTACTTATCAACTGTAATTTTGATTTAATTCAATAACTGGCAACACTGTTTTATTATGTCCAGTTACAAACATATTTTGTCCAGGTTATCACCTAACAATATATTACAAATGTCCAGCTAAATCCGCTATTCTAATTTAATACGTATATCGAAAAATGTCCAGTTAGTTCCGTATTGTAATACAAATACGTATATAATATATGTCCAGGATCTTCCGCATCTATATATATATAATATATATATATATATATATATATTATATATATATATATATATATATATATATATATATATATATATATATATATTCTATCAAACCCGCTAAATTTTTACCTATTAACAAATGGAACATTTCGACTCTGCTCGAGAAGGAGCTCATTGCTTTTAAGCCGCGTTTTCACGATGGCAATTGGCGAGACAATTGTCATTGGACAATTGTCATCACGTGGTTTCGGATTGTCGGAGGCCAGTCCAGTTGAACGAGAAGATGTTTATACGGGGCCAACTATTGCCATGGCAGTAGACAGCTAAAACATGACAACTATATGTTTGTGCGTCACAGTGTTGCCACATTTTTTTGTATAAAGTATAGGAGTTTTTTAAAATAGAAAGATACTTTGACGAAATTGTATATGTTTTAAAAAACTTATACAGAAGTAAAATGCTTCACACTTGTATTTAGGTATATACTTAGATAAATGTGAAGTGTTTTACTTCTGTATAAGTTTTTTAAACGATGGTATACAGCCAACTACTGGGACTTTCCCATTAAATTTTTATATAATGTTTTATTATGAGAAGCCACAATTTTTGAATTCATATTAAAAAGCATTCATAAAATAGTATTTTTTACTTTAAATATAGCTAAGTATTTAGTGTATTCTTATGTTTAACCTAATTTTTTTATTTTCATTTAACTTTACTTTATTCTGTAGTTTTTAAAGTTTCTAAACTATTAATTTTTACCTTAAGCATAATTTTAATGGTTTTTATTAGGTATATAAGTATTTTAAATGTAAGATATAATTTTATTTTATAATATTTATAGGTATAATTTTAAGGCTTTTAATTATATATGTATTTTTTTACGTTTTTGTTTAATTATATATGTATTTTTTAAATTTTCATTTCATATATATAAATCTTGCCCATAATTTTATATATGAGAGTGTGAAATAATTGAGTATATGTCAACACTGACGTATATTAAGCTTACATTTAACGTCAAACATATCTATAGGTTATGTTCATAGTACGAAAATTAAATTTAACCCAAATACCACAAATTACTACTGGCCAGCACTACTGGCCTACAGCGTTCACACGGCACCAATTGTCGCGACAATTGAGATTTCGAGTGGTGGAGGGGCTAACTGGGCGCAGCTCATTGTCCTCAGTCTACTCCCGGAGACAACTGAATTTTGGGCCAATTGTGAGGGCAGTTGGCAAGGCAATTGGCCTGAAGTGTTTACACGAAGACAATAATTTCATGCCAGTCAGTTGTCTTCTGACAATTGTCTCGCCAATTGCCATCGTGAAAACGCGGCTTTATACCTATTATCGACAACCAATATCGATTGAATGCGTAGGCTAGCGGTGTTATGTACGTTGCTTCGGAAATGCTGAAACTTGGGTCGAGGCCTCGATAGGGGAAACTTTTTGTTTAATTGTTATTACCTTTTAATTTATTTAAAATTTATATGATTAATTAAAAATAATACGATTAAAACCCACACGTGGGCTTCGAGGTTGCAATCACGTAGGATGCGGTTTTAGGAGCTGCGATTTAGGGGTTGTATCGCGGTGGGCCCAAAAGTCACAGTGGTACCCTTTCTACTACTATGGTTGAAAACGACGACGACCAAGATTTATATAAAATATTCATAGAGCCTCCAAAACCAAATATACTAACTGACGAGGACTCTGGTGATGAGGAAGGAAGACTAGTTGATAACCTAACAATTACGTGCAGGTGCAGAGGTTGTGATGAATTCGTATAATGAGAGTCTGGATTAGTTAGAATATGAGGGAGATGAACAGCAAATAAATGACTTGGTTCATGAAGTAGCTGAAACCATAGGGAATTCTATCAAAAAATCTGCCAAGAAAGCTTATCTAGACACTGAATTGATAGCAGGTGATATAGTACCACCCTTGTTCGATTTTCCTTCTTATACAAAATACAAAGATTTAAGTCCATATGATATATTTTGCTTGATTTTAGATAGCAACATTTTGCGACTTTTATGTGAAGAAAGTAATAAGCATGTTTTAGATTTGTTGTCTATAATTATATATTTAAGAATACACCATTTTCTATTCTTCCAAGCTTTATTCGTTAAATTACAATATACAATGTTGAATACCTCTTTACCTTGTGTTCTACATTCTACTTAACCTATATCTCTCTAAACACTAAATCTTCTGTAAAGCACTAAATATCATATATAATTCATAATCATTAAATTTACTTGAAATTTTACAACTCTTTTCCTCTCATTTATAATATTTCTTGTTAGCTGGTTATCACCTTTTTCTTGTCCAATTTCATATCGTTTTCCTGAATTATCCTCCATCTCTTCATCTTCATTTATTTCTGGAATACAATCCTTGCTTGTAGTGTTAACAATTTCTGTTTTAAAATAACTGGTATTCTTATCAAACGTGACATCTCTAGATATTATAATCTTTTGCTTTTCTGTATTCCACAATCTGTATCTTGTAGGAGCATAACCTATCGTTATACAGTCTTCAGTTTTAGAATCAAATTTTCCTCGAAACTATTTCGGTATAAGACTCAATACCTTACATCTCAAAATTCTTAAATTACTTATATCAGGCTTGGTGCCATAACATTTTTGTGCTGGTGTAACTCCTTTCAAATTTTCTGTAGTACCTCTGTTTATCAAATAATTTACTGTTAATATAGCTTCATCCCAAAATTCTTTGGGCATATTTGCATCCTCTAACATTGCTCTACTCCTCTCAACTAAGCTACGGTTTTTCCTTTCAGCCTTAACAGGCTGATGCAGTTATATGGTAAAGTTATATGGTACAGTATAGTTTAAGACGATACTCTTATCTTTACATAACCTAGTTATATCCTTAGATATATATTCACCCCCCATTATCACAACGCAACTTAGAAATTTTATTATTAAATTTAGATTCAACCATGTTGACACATTCTTTAAAATATTCAAAAACTTCAGTTTTTTGTTTAACAAATAAACTACATTGAAATTTTAAAAAAATCATCTATAAAAGTTATGAAGTATTTATTAACGCCAATTGATTTTGGAGCTATAGGACCACAAATATCTGTGTGATTAATTTCTAAAATTCTAGTACTCTTTCTCCTAGAGCTAAAAGGAATTCTAGACATATCGTTTATTGTAGCTTGTACAGTGGAATTCATAGCTTGTACATCAAGGGTCGTATCAATAATAAATGTAGATCGTTTTTGGTAGATACACGTGCAACAAGAACTATTGCACGTCCAGAAGTAGTACGAGACCATCTTAAATTATCGCCTGCAACAGTAAAGCTTAGAACAGCAACTGGTGAGATAATTAATACATATGGCGAGGCTAATATGTCAGTATCCATTGGCCGGACCACAGTGAAACATACAGTATTAATTGCAGAGATCTGCGTCGAGTTCATATTGAGGATGGATTTACTAAGGAAAGTTAAGGCTGTATTGAATGTCAAAAATGGAGTTCTTGAGATCAATGGTGAAGAGTTGCCGTTTCATGAAGACAAAGAAGATGTTATCAGCTTAATAACTACTTGTGACATAACAATACACGGTAATAGTGGGAAAATTTTGATGACCAGACCTAATGGTTACCGCCGAGATAGAAGTTTAAAGATGATCGAAGATGTGAACAATGCCGAGTTCCGAACGGCAAAAGCTTTGGTGAGAATAAGAGTTATTGTTCCTGTAAGAGTTATGAATTTAAAGAGAACTGCTATTAAGTTAAATAAAAGAATTTTGATCGAACAGTGTGTTCCCGTGGCTTCGATTTGTTCTATGAATACTAATGAGGAACTATCGAAATCTAAGTATCCAAAGGAGCTTATTGGGACGGCGAATAAAACGTAGCAAGGTCTTGATTATGAACGAACTAAAAAAGTTAAGTCTTTGCTGATAGAATTTCAAGATGTTTTTGCCATTGATAACAAGGATAATGGAAAAACAAGCATAGTAAACCATAAATTAATAACTGAGACGCTCAGACAATCAGACAACAACCTAGACGACTTCCATTGCGAAAAGAGATCATCATCAGACATCATCAAAAATATGAACAATCAAGGGGTAATTGAACCATCAAACAATCCATGGGCATCACTAGTAGTGCTAGTAAAGAAGAAATATGGTTTAACGCGTTTTTGTATTGACTAAAAAAATAGTTATTCTTTGCCCAGAATAGACGATACTTTGGATGCACTTTTAGATTCTCGTTAGTTATCCACACTCGATCTGAAAAGTGGATATTAGCAAGTAGACATGGAGCCAGCTGATCGTGAAAAAACTGCATTCCCGATAGAATCAGGGCGTTGGCAGTTCACAGTTTTGCCTTTTGGTTTATATAATGCCTCGGCCACATTTGAAAGATTAATGGTTTTAAGAGGTCTAACCTGAAAAACATGCCTAGTTTATTTGGATAATGTAATTACAGTTGGAATATCCTTCGATGAACATGCCAATAAACTGACAGAAGTCTTTCAACGATTGCGGGCAACGAATTTGAAGTTAAGTCCAAAGAAATGTCACTTGTTTCGACGAGAAGTGAAGTACTTGGGACATATTGTAGCAAGTAATGTTGTAACAGCTCATCCTGAAAAACTTGCAGCAATTAAGGATTGGCCAGTACAAAGAGATAAACACGAAATTAGAAGTTTTCTTGGTCTATATACATATTACCGAAGTTTTGTCGAAGGATTTGCCAACATCTACAAGCCACTAACAAAGTTGACAGAAGAAGGCAAAGAATATACATGGAGCGAAGAGCGTCAAAGACCTTTCGAACACTTACAAATGGCTCTGATCAGCGCATCGATTTTAAGCTGCGCTAGACAGGCAGGAAAATTTGTATTGGACACCGATGCAAGCAACAGTGCAATAGGACTTGTTCTCTCCCAAATCCAAGATGGGCAGGAGAAAGTCATCGCTTACTTTAGCAAAGTCTTGTCGAAACCAGAAAGAAACTATTGCGTTACCTGGAGGGAACGCTAGGCGTAGTGAAGGCTTGCGAGCATTTCCATAAATACTTGTATGGCAGAAAGTTTCTTCTTTACACGGATCACGCTGCTCTAAAATGACTCCTACAATTCCGTAATCCGGAGGACCAGATGGCAAGATGGTTAGAACGATTACAAGAATATGATTACTAGATCGAACACAGGGCTGGAAGAGTTCATTTAAATGCTGATACCGTTTCGAGACGGCCGTGCAGTGCAAATTGTAATCACTGCCTTAAATTAGAAGAACGACCTTGCCCCTTGAGACCATGGAGCCAATGGAATTCAATGGAGCCAAGATGATCTGTATAGAACCTTTGAGAACGATGATGGTACAGAAACTAAGCTTCAGTTGCATGATGGTGCATCCAGTGGACGCTTTGGTATTACGAAGACTTTGCAAAAGGTTCGAAAACGGTTCTATTGGATAAACTGTAAAGATGATGTAAGAAGATTGTGCCGAAAATGTGAACTGTGTGCAACGAGTAATGGTCCAGTTGGTAAAAATAGAGCACCCATGAAACATGTACAATGTTGATAGTCCTATGGAAAGAATAGCAATCGACATTGCAGGTCCACTTCTAGAGACAAATGATGGAAATAAAAAAATTTTGGTAGCCATGGATTATTTTACAAAATGGACAAAGGGTGAAACGTTGAGTCAACTCTTTTCCAAAACGTTTGTAAATTGATTGGTGTATATAAGACCAGAACGACACCCCTGCATCCTCAATCAGATGGAATGGTCGAGAGGATGATTCGAACGTTGGGTAAACACCTGTCCAAAGTTGTATCAGAGATTGTAACGTAGCCTGTAACATCAAAGAGATTGGGACCAGCACATTTATTTATTCTTAATGGCCTACCCCCGGCCATGAATGAAACTACAAGCCAGACTCCAACCTGCCTGATGTTAAGTCGTGAAGTTCGTTTGCCCTGCGACCTAGAGTTTGGCTGCAGACCTTCTGAAGAACATGTTGCAAGCGAAGATTATGTCGACCGCCTGAAGTTAAGAATAAACACTATTCATGAAGTTGCCCGACAACACATCTAATTAGCCAGTGACAGAATGAAAAATCAATATTATTCTCGATGCAAGAATGAAAGCTATGAAGTAGGTGATCTTGTTTGGCTTTATAATATACAACATCGTCGAGGCTTGTCTCCTAAATTGCAAAGACAATGGGAAGGTCCGTATGAAATTAAAAAGAGAATAAATGACCTAATATACCGAATTAAGAATTTGCCGAAAGGTAACCAAAAGGAGTTCACATAAATCGTCTTGCACCTTATGCTGGCTCAAATGAAACAGAAGAAGCACGAACCCTTTAACATGAGATCAAAGATGACCGGCGACCAAGTTTTAGTGAATTTATGTGAAATTACGCAAATATAAAGAGTGCTAGATTCGGCATGACGACGGAAGTTTAGCACGCTGTTTTTAGTGTTCCTCATAACGTCTCTCTAGCCCATGGTGTTCCTCAAGATCTTGAGACAGCTAAAGGAATCTCATCCGCATTTTATAAGAAGTTCGGTCATTTAGACGAGTTAAAAATCAGCAGCATAAAGTTGGAAGAGTACTGAGATTAGAAGATGGTCCTCTATCTTTGCTGTATATAGTGACCAGGAAGTCGTATACAGGCAAGGCAACCTACGAGGATATATGGCGTGCACTAACTAATTTGAAGAAAATCGTGTGCAATTATGAAATCAAGAATTTGGCCTTACCCAAGATAGGTCATGTACTAGAAAATCTGGACTGGAAGATTGTCAGAAACATGCTTGAAGTGATCTTCAAGTATGCTTCTGAATGCGTAAATTATTGTTGCATTAATCCAAAGAGATCTTATCCTTCAAAGTCAGTAGAATGTTATTTCTTCTTGAGGGGTTAATGCAGAGCTGGAGAGTCCTGTAGATTCCGCCATCCTGGGCCTACATATAGAGTTGCTGATCGGGACGCTCAGATCTAAGAGGAGAGCAGTGTTAGCAACATGCATTCTACGTAGCTCATATAACGGTTGCAGCCCGGGACGAGAATGATCTGTCCATCTAGAAGCGACAGGAACTGTCGACCGCTGGAGAGATCGACCCGTCAAGAAAACGAATTAGAGGTGGACTACGCCAGAATATTCAAGTACATAATAGTCTTACAAATATTAAGAATTCTCTAGATTTTTCATAGAATTGAATAAAATTCCAATTTTCCCTAAGCTGGCTCAAAATTCTCTAAATATAGGGAAAATTCCCCAGGTCTGGTAGCACAGAATTAATATTTCCTTTTCATTAAGTAATAAGAAAGAACCCTAAGAGTACGTTCATTGGAGACCATCGCATCGTATCCTCGCCTAGAGCATAGCATCGCATCGTATCCTGGCCTAGAGCACAGCATCGTGGTCTTCATGTCCGCAACGAGGACTCTCCCCTGGTATCGTTGTCGTCTCTTCGTATTTAAGTCAGTGTTGGTTGTACGTTTGACAGTATGGCGTTTTTATCGTTTTCATTTTCATCGATGAGGATGATATTTTTTTCGAATCAAATTTAAAAAAATGGTATTTTATGGAAAAGCGAAAATACAACGTTCATCCTTTATACAAAATGCGTAATATGGAGAATTTCACCACCTTTTTAACGACCTCGAAAAAGATAAACGTTGTTGTTTTCAGTATATGAGGATGGATATAGAAACTATTAACACATCCCCTGCCAGCCATATTTTCGTATATATGCCTCTACAGGCCAATGCTATTATACTGTAGTTTTTTGTATACAAAGCCTTGCCGTTTGATTATTTCGTCAAAATTATTGTTTATTTACGAAATAAATTTAAAAAACCGCGTTGGTCCCATCGGACCAACGTGGCCGGTTGAGGCACTTCGATGCCTTTGCGCGCCGTTGGTCCCACTGCAGTAAGAAGCACATGGCACTGCATAATCTAAACTTTTTATATCGGTTTATGTCAACTGTGACTGTGATTGTTATATCAAGTTAAAAGTGTTGATTTTATGAGTTTATCTTCAAAATTATAATATAATGTAAGTGCCAAATATTATTTTTAAGTTATTATTTTATACTTATGTGATATTTTTTCAGAATGTTTCCTCGCAAACGTAAACTGACAACTCAACAGTTACAAAAATATGCAGACAATTTTGGAGAAATGTCAGATGATGAAGACGGTTGGGAACCGTTTGAGAGCTCAGATAGTAATGAATCATTCCAGTATGAGTCCGAATCAGAGTCAGAAACTTCATCCAATTCAGAAGTAGAAAATATGCAGACACTTATAAATCAAACAAAACGAGTGAAATCAAGTATTCAGGATCTTGGATCTGTATTACCTTCAACAAATGGTTCAACATCAACAAATCCAGTGTTGCCGATTCAAAAAATGCCAACTAATAGGCAAGAGTCTCCGAATTTGACATCAATATCGGTAGCAGGTTCGCAATCAAATGAAGATCCATTATGGGGAACCACAATTGGAAATTATAAGCCAATAGATTCTTTCTCTATTCCATCGGGAGTGAAACCAGAGGTAGCAGCATTGTTGGTGAGTAGTACACCAGGTGAATTTTTTGATGCTGTAGTAGATGATAAAGTAATATCACTTATTTGCGACGAGACAAACAACTATGCGACCCAATTTCTTACATCTCAGGACGCTACACCAAACTCCCGTTTGCATGCTTGGAATCCCACCACAAGGTCTGAAATTAGACATTTTTTAGGATTAGTAGCCTCTATGGGATTAGTAAAACAGCCATCATTGCCTGACTACTGGAGTACAAATGAGCTATTTAGTAATAATTTTGCTTCAAAGGTAATGCCGAGAAATCGATTTGAAATTTTATTACGCATGATTCATTTCGCTGATAATGTAACGGCAGATAAAAGCGACAAATTGTACAAAATATCACCATTGCTAAATATTTTAAAAACAAATTTTCAGTCATTGTATGTCCCTGAAGAATTTATTTGTGTAGACGAAACTCTCCTACCATTTAGAGAAAGACTAGGATTTCGTCAGTATATCAAAACAAAACGGCACAAGTCTGGGATAAAGCTATTTAAACTTTGTTCTGGGTCTGGATACACGTATAATATCAAAATATATGCAGGCAAAGAAGACACTACTGTCACTCCTGAAAAAGTTGTACTATATCTAACTCAAGGTTTAGTAAATGAGGGACGAACACTAATTGTTGATAAGTGGTACACTAGTCTGCCTCTGGCCAAAAAATGTTAGGCGCCAATACACATGTAATTGGAACTATTCGGAAAAACCGAAAAGGACTGCCCAAAGAAGTTGTAAGAGCGAAGTTAAAACGTGGCGAAATTTGTTCCATGGAAAATGACTGCGGCATTACAATTATCAATTGGAAAGATAAGAGAAACATTCTTATGCTTTCTACAAAACATGGAAACGAGATGATATAAGTGCCATGCAATCAACACATAAAACTAAAACCTCAGGTTGTAGTGGACTACAACAAAGGTAAAGCAGCTGTAGATCTATCAGATCAATTTGGGGCCTATTCAAATCCACTAAGGAAAAGTGTAAAGTGGTTCCGAAAAGTGGGATTTGAACTTATTCTTACCACATCTTTAGTAAATGCGTACATTTTACATAAATTAGTAACAGGAAATAACATCTCTATAACAGATTTCAAAAAAGATGTGGTCAAACACCTAACAAAAGCCGAGGAAACTATAGAAAGTGCCACTCAGACCTCGTGTGTAGAAAACCACATCATTAAAGTGAAGAAAGAAGGAAATAAACATAGCAGAAGAAAAATGTGTAAGAACTGCTACAAAAAAAATTCTGAGACACACGGCGAAAATATGCCATGAATAAAACGAAAAAAGTTGATACATATTGTGAAAATTGTGAAAATCAGCCACATTTTTGTATCAATTGTTTTAATGAAGTTCACGCATAATATTTTATATACGTATATCAGAGATTGTAAGAGTTTCTAAATACATTTTACAAAAAATTAAATTTTTTTATTTTAATCACTTCCTATCAAATAACTGGGACCACGAGGTACTATTTTCAAATAATTCAATGGGCCATTCTTACAGTATATACTTTCTAGGGCACATGGATCTTTTAGTCTGAGATATTAGACATTATTATGAACCAGCAGCCTAACAAGCCTTAAAAAAGGTGTTGGTCCCATGGGACCAACGTGGCGCGTTAAGGCAACACTAGTATGGGTCCCATGGGACCAACGTGGCAGGGAACGTGTTAAGTATATTTTATACAAAATCGATAACGCTTTTAATAAAAACTATAAACATTGATACGCACAGCCAATTTCACTTAAGGAACGGTTAATGGTAACAATAAGGTATGTATTAAAGCTTTATTCTTCTTATTTGAGTGCCTCTCCTATCGGAGATTGGATATCATTGTGGCGATTCTAATCTTATTTACTGCTGTTTTGAATAATTCATTAGTGGTACAGTCAAACCACTATCTTAAATTTCTCATCCAGGACATTCTTCTACGGCCTGAATTTCTGCGTCCTTGAATTTTTCCTTGCATTATATTTTGTAGGAATGTGCACTTTTGTCCTCTCATCAGGTGGCCTAAGTGTTCAAGTTTTGTCTTTTTTATATTCATGATAACTTCTAGATTGTTATTTATTCTGCGTATTACCTCTTAATTTGTAATTTTATCCACCCAACTTATTTTTAGTATACGGCGGTAGCACCACTTCTCAAAGCTTTCAAGATTTTTAATATTACTCTGTTTAAGAGTCCATGCCTCAACACCGTAAAGCAAAGTACTGAATACATAGCATTTTAACATTCTAGTTCGTAGATGAATAATATCACGATTACAAAATAATTTTTTCACTTTTATAAAGGTAGACCTGGCAATTTCAATACGTCTTTTTATCTCGTGATCTTGGTCACCTGTTTCATTGATGAGGGTTCCCAAGTATTTGTGTTCGCTTACTTTTTTATGTTGGGTACTGTTTATTGCGATACTAGTGTCATGTATTGGATTCTTACTGAAGGTCATATATTTGGTTTTTTGACGTTCATCCTTATGTCGTATTTATTACATATCTCATTCATACTTTAACTAGATGTTCTAGATCTTCCGCTGTTCTTGCCATTGTCACAGTATCGTCAGCATATAGAATGTTATTGATAACTTCTCCATTGACAATTATCCCTTCATTTGCATGTGAGAGAGCTTCTTGGCATATTTGTTCGCTGTAGATATTAAACAAGAGTGGTGACAATACCCTGTCCTACTCCTCTACGTATTTCTATTTCGTCGGATGCTTAGTCTTCTATTTTTATATTAGCTTGCCGATTCCAGTACAGATTTAATATTATTTGTGTGTCTCTGGTATCGATATTCTTACCTTCCAGAATTTCTTTGAGTTTATTGTGGCGTACTTTGTCAAAGGCCTTTTCAATGTCTATAAAGCAGGTATGTACCTCTTAGTTAACATCTAGACATCTCTGTGTTAGGACATTTAAGGCAAAGATAGCTTCTCTTGTACCTAATCCTTTTCTGAATCCCATCTGTGTATCGTTAATATCGATATCTAACTTTTGATAGATTCGGTTGTGGATGACTCTACGAAATATTTTAAGCAGATGACTTATCAAGGAGATTGTTCGATGATCTGAACATTGCATTGCCTTAGTTTTCTTCGGTATGGTGACAAACGTAGACAGCAACCATTCTTGAGGTATTATACCAGTACTGTATATTGTATTGAATAGATGTAATATTATGGTTACGGATTTATCATTTAAAAGCTTCTACAGTTCTGTAGGAATTTCATCAGGTCCATTTGCTTTTCCATTTTTAGCGTTTTTTATTGCGTATTCTACTTCTTCTTTCAATATGTCCAGCCCAGTTGCATTGATCATCTGAGTTAAGTTGTTTCTATCGTCTTCAAATAATTCATTCAGGTATTCTGTCCATCTTTTTATCTTATTCTCTAGATCTACAATAAGATTTCAACCTTTGTTCTTAATTTTACCTATTTGGCATTTCTTTATGCTTCCTGTTATCTCTTTTACTTTTTTGTGTATATTGAACGCATCGTACTTTTTCTCATACGTTTCCATTTCTTCACACTGTTCTTTAATCCACTCCTCTTTGGCATTTTTTTATTCTCTTTTTTATGTGTTTATTTATTTCTTTGTATTTGTCTGGGTAATTCTTTATCTTTCTTCTTTGTTTCATTAAGTCTAGTATATCTTGTGTCATCCATCCCTTATTCTTTGTTGTTGTTTTACACAGTTTTACACTTTATTTAAAGCTTTATACAAAATATTAAATTTAAAAAACAGTAGGCCAAAGTTACAAATTTTTTATTATTATTACTTTAAAGTTAAAAAAATTTACACAAATATTTAATTAAAATTTGGATAATTCCAAGCTTGTGAAGTTTGCTGAATTGAAGCGTTTGGACTTTGCAAACTTGTCTTGTTAGATGATACATTTTGATCATTCAGAAGACGTGGAAGGCGTTGGTAACACATCATTTAACAGCTGGAGCACATTTATTCGAAAATTAATTTTTGTTTTAGGGTCCAATGCCCTAACATGAGGAAGTATGCTGTTGAAAAATGCCTCATCTTCATCTACCATCTGCCTTTGTAAAGCTCTTTCTTCTTCCAGTATGTTCCTTTTCTGTCCGTCTTCTTCTTTGCGTCCCAAATATTCAAATTTTTCGGTTTCTGCTTTAATGAAGGTATCTCCAATAGATTGCTTTGATTTTGCTTTTCGAATTTTGCTAGGTTTTTGTATAAGGGTTGGACTACTAGGAGGTGTTCCTGGCCTTGAAGTTGGAGTGGAACTAGTTTGTGATGACATTTCAACATCGCTTACAAATGTGTCCTCGATCTTAATTAAATAATCAGACACAGGGGAAACCCTCTCTTCATGAGCCAGAAAATGGCCTGAAGTTTCTGGAGGCGTACAATTATCTTTCAGAAACAAAAGTGAATTAAAATAAGGCCATTCTGATATATTGGTTTCGTCATCAGCTCCGTCACCTGATCTTTTAACTGGTTCTTCCGCAAGTTTTTTTAGGAATGTTTGTCGAAGTCTCTTCCAGTGCCCTTTAGCATTTTCAACTAAAACAAAAATTTCATAAGGATTTTGTAATAATGGGATTCTGGTTTAGGCGTAATATTACTACTTAAAAAGGAAATTTTCTAAAAATATTTTAAAACATTAAGCAACTTTCTAAAATATATGCTAATTTAAAAATCTATTCTAATAATTGTTTTTCTACAGGTTTTACTCTACCGGTATATCATACCGTACTGTGGCACATTATTTTCGTATGGGAAATAGTACAGTGCAATATAGTATAAGTGAAGTAACAGAATATTTGTGGAATGTTCTATTTCAGGGGTGCTCAAACGGTCGATCGCGAGTGCTTTTTGGGTAGATCTCGAGAAGAAAAAAAAATTTAATAAGTAGGTAGGTAACTAAACTACTGTCAGCAGAGTTAAACGTTTTTATTAATACTGAACTATACAAATACATAGAATGCTTGACTAAGCATCATTGCAATTCAAAGAAGTGGGGACAACAAAATACTGTCCACACAGCATATTTTATATTTACATATATTAACTAATTATTTTATTAATTCAATATTTATTATAATTATTAATCAAATTTGGGATGATATTCTATCAACTACAAAAATGTATTACGTAATAAAATAACACTGCTTGCGGCAAAAGGTGGCTTTATCAAAGGAACGCGCGGCACTTGTCAAAGAAAAGCCGTGTTGTTTCTAGACGGGAGACAGTACAGTCTAGTTTCGGGCGGCGCGTTTGACGGAAACATTCGAGACTTTCGTTCACGCCGATATAAATGTTGCGCCTGCAGGAATTGGAGTTATTCTGAATTGTAACTTGATAGCGATCCTACGTCGATACAAAGTTTATTATTAAATAGTGGAAAATGAGTGCAGTGAAGAAATCTAAAACGTATCATTTTAATAAGGATTTGGAGGAAGAATTTTTCTTTTCTATGGTGAAGGATAAGTGCATTTGTGTTATTTGTCGTGCGTCAGTTGCAATACCTAAGCGTGGTAACTTAGAGAGGCATCATAAAACTTTGATTTTCCGCCACAGAGTGAAATAAGAAAACGAAAAGTAATTGATTTGATATCTTGTTTGAAAAAAGAACAATCCATGTTCACAAGACCAGCCAAACAATCAAAAGCTGCTACGATCGCGTCATTTAAAATATCTCATATTTTGGCGAAACACAAGAAACCATTTGAAGATGGATCGGTGGTGAAGGAAGCATTTATTGAAGCGGGTGAGACTTTATTTGGAGATTTTAAAAATAAAACAGAAATCATGTCTGCTATTAGAGAACTTCAGTTATCTCGTCCGACTGTCACAAGGCGTATTGAAGTCATGAGTCAAGACATCGCATATAAACTAAAACATGATATCATGGAATGTACATACTTTTCTTTACAGTTCGACGAATCCATCGATATGACAGACACTGCCCAGCTGTGTATTTTTATTCGGATGGTATTCAATGACATGTTGGCTAAGGAAGAATTTTTGACAATCATTCCTCTGAAGGGGAAGACCCGTGGCGAAGATATATATGACGTTTTCTTAAATTTTGTAAAAAAACTACGAGCTACCAATATATAAATTAATGTGCAAAACAACCGATGGAGCACCAGCAATGACTGGAAACAAAAACGGCTTTGTGGCATTGTGTCGAGCTAATGAAGAATTCCCTTCATTTTTTTCATTCCATTGCATTATACATCAACAAGTTTTGTGTTCAAAAGTTTTAAACACGGAGGAAATTATGGGCATTGCAACAAAAATTGTGAATTCCATCTGTGCACGTAGCTTGCAACGGCGGCTCTTTCAGTTGCAGTTGGAAGATAGGGAGTCAGCTCAACAAACTGATTTAGTTCTTCACACG